>LPNX010450911.1:99150-377574 GCA_001517045.1 Pseudotsuga menziesii
AAAGTCTTCTTATTTTCTTTCAGACTCCTTAAAATTGAAAGCAACCATGAGCATGAACTGTCCTGGGCTCGTAAAATCCACACGACAGTACCATTTTATATCCACACTTCTTCTAGTTCCCTAACCCATGAAGAAGTTCCCCCCGTGCCTCTTGGCACTATGATCGAAACTCTCAGCAGCACCACCAATCAGGTTTCCTTTGTTCAGAGTATTCTGCAGTCTCCTGCCATTTTACCACAGCTTGAGTCTCTCTCAGCCCATTCACCCTCAGATCCTATACCGCTATGATCCCTTTACCACCAGTCAGTCTCATATGTTGCCCGATCATCCCCACCATCATACTCTGAACAAAGGAAGTTTGAGTCCACCCACTCTACTTGCCCAGTTATTCCCCCCAGTTTATCACTCCTGCCATCAGTACTATCACAGTTCGGTTTTTCACCTCACGCTCCTGTCAAGGAAACATCATTGCCTTGATAGTTATAGGTCTCCCTCTGTCGATGATAGCCCCTCTATTCCAGAGGATAGACCTAGAGGCCCCTGCGCCTTGGACCCATCACCATCTGTGGTGAGTGCCTACGGACCATTTTGGGAGGAGTCATCATTGCCTCTCCGAATAGTTGTTTCTCACATGCTCGACTTTAGCACCTTAATCGCATCGTTGAGAATCGCGCAGGATGTATATCCTTTCCATTATGTGTCGAATACCCCGGATTTCCCCTGACTCTAGCACATTGGTGAGTCACTTTGGAATGGCCAGTTATATGTTCCCGTGGATTTCCGGGCTGCGTTGGCGATTGTATTCGGAAGCCATCTAGTTCCATGCTTCCTTTAGTACCCAGTTCGGTTCCAGATCAGTGTACCATTGCAAGTATGACCGTTGTCACTTTGATCCAGCAGCTCATTAGTTCCTTTGGAACCACCTTCAGTAGCACTGCTGTCATTCCAGTGCATCAGTTGTTCAGCTCAGACATGGTCAGCCCAGTAGTATGTTCCAGATTTGTGTCCCTTCTGGACCCTTATGATATACACAGTGGATTTCTATGTATCCTACAGGTCCCTCTTTTTGGGCCTCACAGTTATTTTTATGTATCTTGATATGAGCATGGGTATGCCCGCCTTGTCCAGATGATCAGATGATTCCTCATCCATTATTGAGGTTATGTACTTTTCAGTCCTTGCAGTTGGTTCGAGATCGTCGTTCCGGGCTTCAGTTGGTTACTTCTCTTCTCCACACCCCAAGAAAAACGAATATGACTTATGATGTCCATCGGCCATACGATGAGCTCCTGCCCTCGCACATCAGGGGGAAATCTGTTAACACCCAAAAAGGGTTCACTACCTCATCTACCCCATTACATGGCTCATTTGTCCATTTTCCTACCATATTTCCATCAAAAACCCATAAAACCATCTAAAAAGCCTCCAAAAGGCTTAAAATGCCTCCAAAAGGCCATAAAACCCTCTTTTTCTCCAAAAATATCCAAAATTCCTCCAAAAAAGAAAAAATCTCCAAAAAGGAAGAAAAAATATAAAATAATGAGGAAAAGGAGGAAAAAACCCTAAACAGCTGAAACCCTAACCCTAAACCGGCACTCCACCACTATAAATAAGTGATGGAGACCCCTTATTTCATGATCCACAATCACAAGTATCCTGCCTCTGCCAAAATCACTCTTGAAACCCTAGCTCACCATTGAGCTACTTTCACCATTGAGAGCCCCTTTTGACCCATTTCCACCATTGGAGAAAGAGAAGGAGCAGCTTGGAGCTCGGAGCCACCTACTCGGACCAGTGCAAAGGGCTTCACCAACCTCCACATTGGAGGTCAGATCAATAAAAAATCATTCTTTACTTTTTGTTGTTTTGCTTCATGAACATGTTTAGATTAGTTTTTATTTCTATTTAGCATTTTTTATTCACATATTATTGAACTGCTACTAAGGAATCTATTCTCCTTAGTAGGTGCTCATTCGCACAAGCTAGGGATAAAACCCTAGCTACACCAAGTGATTTGACAAAGTAATTTTTTTCATTTGTAGGAGTTTTTAAAACCTGTGACTAGAGAAAATGTCAAGACAGTTATAGGTAGCAGTCATGCTCCAATGCAGCAACAACGCCGACAAAGTAATGTACCAATGAGGATTTTTGACACTTCTCCGGTTGGCCTCGAATCCATTGATGAGGGCATTGCTTTTGATCAGCATGACATATCGTAGCATGATGAGACGGAGCCTAGGAATCCACATGACTTTGGAGATGAACCTACTATAGATGACCAGGAAACTTTTCCTGGAGCAGCACGAGTTAAAAGCATCAGATCACTAGATCTCACCTTTCTGGTGGATGACGCTTGTGTTCCGATCAAGATTCAAAAAATTGCAGGTATTTATTAATTAAGTTATTCATTTTAATCATGAAATTGAAATGGACATATGCTGAAAATTATTATAAATTAATGGATTACACGTTTTTGCAGGAAACAATGTTTTCTAGAGGAATTTGAATGACAAAGCATTGGAGTTGTTTGGCCCCACCATTTGCACACGCTGGAATAGCCAAGATAGCGCAAACAAAGATGTATTGATAGACCACATGGTAAACTTGTTCGACAATACATTCAACAAGAAAGTGGTTGCAAAGTTAGCTGACGAGAATTTAAAATATACCAGGGCCCAATATAGGGATAAATTGCAACTTGACCTAAAGCATGAGTGTCCTCCCATGGTTCCGGAGAAAGAGTGGAAGGCACTCATAGAGCATGCAAAGGAGAACTTGCTAAAAAGACAAAGAAAACAACCACGACCTAGAAAATCAAGGTACAACACATATCATCTTTTTAGTGAAATATGCTGATTTATTTTTTTTCTTTTTTGTTTTAAGCAAGAATTCTGATATCTAACGTTTTTCAAAATTTTCATATATATGCTACCAGACACCTCCCAAGCAACCAATGATAGAGTGGAAATGCATGGGAAACATAGACTGGGCCAGGGTGGCTATAGAAAACTAAGAGACCAAATCATAAGAATTAAATGATTAACTGTGGGGAATATTTATTTGAAAGTAGCGAACAAATATCTGTTTTTGATAGAGGGAATTTTATATGTGTTATGCATTGCAGGGAAATATGTTCCAAGATGCTACCACCGAGGAAGACCTAAAGCTTGGTTTCAAGTATGGTTTTAAAAGTGTCATTGAATACCGAAAAAGCTTGGGGCAGACTCCAATCTCCCCAATGATGCAGATGCAGGTAAATAAAATGAATAAGGACATCATTGCAATATACTATTAAAGTCTATTTATTTTTTATTATATCACCCATAACTAAATATTTATGTTTTCTTTTAAGAAATAGTGCAACCACAACACTAAATCTAGTGGTACTCCGCACGTACCAGCTGATGTTGGGGTGTGCATGTCCCATGATAGTGGGGATCAGAGTGGCCATTCTGGTATGTGTGATTTGGAAATAGAAATTTCTACTGTGATTATAGATATTTATTTCCTGATGTATACTTATAAATTTTCTTCTTTCGATTGAAGACCGTCAAGCTCAGGAGGGTGAAACGCAAGAGGAATTATCAAGTAGAGAAACAATTAACACACCAGTTGTCACAGCTACACAGACAGGTAAAGAGCAATATTGTAATTTTAATCAAAATGATGAACTATTAATTTCAATAATATTTAAACATATCGGTATGCCCATTTTGGTTGTTGCAGTTCATGCCCCTTCAGAACTGCCTCCACGCCCTACTCAATGGCGTACAAGAAGTATGATACATGAGGGCATGGAAACACAAGCACTAGTCGGACATGGATTTGTAGATAATCCACCAAATGATGATGATAATATCCCAATTATCGTTAGTTATTTCAATGCAAAAAAATAGAAATCAAAGAAAAAGTAGATGTATAAATTCATGACTTGTATTTGGATGTATATCGATGTTGTTAGTCTAAAACATTGTTTATATGAATAACCTCATTACGCTTCAATGTTTTTATGTTTATATGTTTTGATGACTAGCCTAGTTATGCATGAATGTTTAAATTTTTTCTATGTAAACAACATCATTTATTGGGTATGGGGAATTGAGAGCGATGTGAGGGGGGGGAGGGGCCATATGAGCTTCCACCTTCACGTGTTGGCCCTATTCAATAGGGAATATAAAACTGTTCTCGAAATAGAGAGGAGCTCAATAAGGTATAAATAATCTTTTATTACTATGTATTAAAGATGGTTGTAAATTTTTAAATGCATGTCTATTTCTTAAAAAATTGTTAATAAATTTAACATTTCATGATTCATTGATTTCTATAGGACTTTTTAGTATGATTTAAATGACTGTTTATTTGCTTATATATTGTTTACTCATATAAAAATTATGTCTTTGATTATTTATGTAGGTCTTGGTGATGGAAATGGATCTCGTGGACAACTGCATTCAAGTTGTATGGGAGAATGGATCTGGCGAAACGACAATGATAAGGTAAGGGTTTTGACATGTTCTTTATCTGTAATGTGTTTGTCTTTATCGTTAAATTCTATTTCATTCTATTAAGATACAAGAGATACAACCTATAGTAAATAACTACTTTTGGACTATCATCCAAACTAGGAGACAACCTTCTACATAAAACAAAAATGCTTCTTAGTAACGTAGAAAAATAGAAGAAAAATCATGTAGAAGAAATTAGGCTATTTTCGGCCCTTCTTCCTATAATTTCGGCATGATGAAACCCTAGGTTAAGAAATTTTAATTTTTCAAACCCTAATTGTTCATCTATCTTTCAAAACTAAATTTTCTGATTTGTATACTTGTAAATAGTATTCTTAGGTTATTTTTGTTTCTCTTAGGTTTTAGACTTAATTTTTATGTGTTTTTATAACTTTTATTTTATCAAAAAAGAAAGCCCTAAAAAAGGAATTTCTGTGTAAAACCCTAAAAACGCAGACCTGATGCTCCCACAATCCAAGCCCTCTCCTTTATCAAACACGGGTCTGCAATATGTATTGCAAACCTCGTATGCCCTAGCTTCCTTCTCTGCACACTCAAAACATAAAACAAGTTAGTATTTCAAACTATTTAGATGGTGGTGTATTTTGTAAAATATATCTTATTGATTTTATTAGTTTTTCTCCCTATTCGCATTAGTTTTCTGGGTAAATGTAAGTTTTTTTTTTTACTGAGATCTGGAACCTTAGATCTCTGAATGCAGAGAGATATAATTCTGACATTATTTTACTGAGTATTGTTTTGGATTTTCTTTATACTAATTATTGCTATTGAGAGCTGGGTGATGGTAAGGGACTTGATGATTTTATATTTCAAAGCTTACATACAGGATCTAGTGAATGAAAATAACATTATGGTTAGCTTGGCACTAAATTTTCATTAAGTTAGTATTATATATCTATGCTATCACATACACAGATCTGGATATCATATGCTAAATGGCACTTTAAATGATTAACACCAATTATTGGTTGCACTATTTTACACATTCTGATTACTGTGATGATAAAATTTCAGTTCTTGCATGGCACATATGTGGAACATAAATTCAAATGTCGAGATATTCAAAGGTAGCAGATAAAGTGATGTTATTACATGAGGAGTGTCTCCAAGGAAATTATGATATGGTTTCTAAACTACAAATTGCATGCTCAACTATGCAACCTACTTCTCAGTGCCAAAAGGTAATTTATGATGAATTTTTTCTACATGAGATCATTCCTAGTAATAGAATAGAAATAAGTTGTCAATTTTGTGTTGACTAACATGTCTCTTTCCCATGATGTGCTAAGGGGGCTGTTTTTATCTTATGGGCATATTTGATACTAACTTGAACAATTTTGGCCATGCTTGGGGTGGTTGCATAAGAAGGATCAACTTTTGATATTCACCTCTTCCAGTAATGAGCAAAATCAAAACAACTTGCCACTAGTTGGCACTACAAATATCCTACACATATTTTCTAGGTGAACAACTACTCTTTTTCCCTGGGGGTTGAGTTTTTTTTTTATTATTTATTTATTTTTCAATAAAGACGAATTCAATGCACCTTATGTTTTTTGTAGTATGATGAATTATCACTAGTATCTCTTCGCATGTAGTAGAGAAAGTGATGATATTTCACAAGGAGTGTCTCCAAGGCAATTATGATATGGTTTCTAAACTACAAATTGCATGCTCAACTGTGCAACTTGCTTCTGATCAATGCCAAAAGGTGATCTATGTTGAATTTTTTGTTATATGAGATCATGCATAATAAAAGAATAGAAATAATTTGTCAATTTTTTGTTTATTAACATGTCTCTTTCCTATCATGTACTCAAGGGACTTTTTTTTTTCTTTCGGGCATATTTGGTTCTAACTTTGACCAATTTTGTCCATGCTTGAGGTGGTTGCATAAGAAGGATCGGTTTTTCATTTTCATCTCTTCCAGAAATTGTGGGCTTGACCTTCTCTAGCTTCATTTACACCTGGAGGCTTCCTTAGTCTTCAAAGCTCGGGATCCCTTCATCTTCAAAACATAGGATTCCTTTACTTCTAACTTGTGGGATTTTTTAAGCTTATGCGGGTATCTACATGCTTCTTCCAAGCTCTGTGGGAATCCTTCCAAGCCTTTGTGGGATTTTTAAGCCCCAGTGAGATTAACCTAATTTCGAATCACAATAAATTGATCCAAGCCTAGTGGTGCCTACGTCTTTTATCGATAGTATTTTTTATAAATGTACCCCCCTACCTTATCATAGAAATCAACTCTCAGTGGTGCCTAGAATATCATTTAATTAATGTTTATATAATCCATGTGGTGCTTACAACGTATTTTATCGATGGTATTTTTATAGATGTACCCTCCTACCTTGTCATAGAATCCGCTCTAAGAGGTGCCACTTTAGCCTCTAATTATGTATTTTAGCCGATTATTATGCATTTGTGCATCCTAATGGGAAAACAGTTTTTGAGGCAATAATTAGGGTGCCTAGGGCCACTTTGGGTACTTTTGGGAACTTTTTAAATCATTATGCCTTATTTTTTAGAGTTAGTTAACACTTTTAGACCTCCCCCCTGAACTTCCCATTAATTTTTTCCCCCTTTACTTCAATATGTTTTTTCCCATATATTACTTTCCTGATATATTTCTTTTCTATAAATCACCTTTCATGTGTTATATTTTATCCATTTCTTTGTCTTTAAAATATAGTATGTATTTTTTCACAACCACTTATTGAAGATCCAAAACCATGCAAAGGAAGGTGCCTTTCCACAGTTTTTTAAATTTTTTTTGAAACCTCCAGGTTTCATCTCAATATCGACGAACTTTCATCGCAGGTATTGCAAAACCGTTGAAACTCGGGGTGTCTTTCCACAAAGATCGTCGCTATAGAGATGAATTTTTGTGGAAACATTAGCGTTCAACTTGTGGATTTCGTTGAAAGTGATTGGTTTTCCACGATTTTGCGTGGAATAAATTTCTGTTCAAATTCCAGAATTCGTCGATAGAGAGATAAAATTTCGTCAAAAGTGTTTCACGATTTTGCGTGGAAAAAAAATTTGCCTTACAGTTTTTGGCCATATTTTTATTGTTATAGGGATGATAACTTTGTCGATAGAGCAACGAATGCATGTAATAAATTTCTGTTCAAATTCCATAATTTGTTGATAGAGAGAAAAAAGTTTGTCGAAAGGGTTCCACGGTTTTGCGTGGAAACAAAATCTTGCCTAACAGTTTTTGGCCATATTTTCATCATTATAGGCCCGACAACTTTGTCGATAGAGCAACGAAACTTAGAAAATGAATTAAAAAAAAACAATTTCAAGGCCACCATATAGAAGACACATGGCCGCCAGTTTTCGTCTCTATGTCGATGGCTTATAAATTTTGTCGTTATATCCACACAATAAGTGCCATGAAACATAGTGACCATTATTGTTGCAATTGAGACAAAAAAAACTTGGAAATAGCAACGAAAAACCATCACAATTTTGATATTATGTATTAGTGTTTCCTGCTACAATTTCGCTTTTACTTGAAGGTAAGTCTCATCTCTATTTTGGGATTCAAGAACTCTTGCTCTCAAATATTATTTGAAAACACTTAAGGATGCTACATGGAATTTATGCTAAGGGCTTCTGCAACCTTATTCTATTTTTCTGTTGTATGTTTGATTTCAAAATCAAACTCACATAGAAATTCCAACCATCTAACTTGCCTAGAATTTAATATTGGTTGATCAAATAAACATTTTAAGCTCATGTGATCAGTTCTAAGATCAAATCTTCTTCCCAACAAATAATTTCTCCACATCTTGAGAGCATGTACTATGGCTGTTGCTAGCTCTAAATCATGAGTTGCATAATGATTTTCATGCTCTTTTAATTTTCTTGACTCATAGGAAATCACAAAGCCTTCTTGCATAAGCATTGCACCAATGCAAACATCTATACACATTACAAAATCCTTCTTAGGATCTACAATCTTCAAAATAGGAGCGCTAGTAAGTAACTTCTTCAACTGTTGAAAGCTCTCTTCATATTTTTAAGACCAAACAAACTTTACACTCTTCCTCTACGACGATGTAATTGGATGAACAATCTTGGAGAGTCCTTCAATGAATATTCAATAGTAGCCTACAAGACCCATAAAATATCTAACATCTGTAACATTCTTTGTAGTACACCAATCCATTTTGGCTTAAATATTTTTTGGATCCATTGAAATTCCTTCTTTTGAAATATCATGACCTAATTATTGTACCCTCCTTTGATAAAATTCACACTTGCTTAGCTTTGCATAAAATTGGTGCTTACTAATAATTTGAAATATCATTCTTAAATGTTTCTCATGCTCTTCTTCATTCTTTGAATAAATAAGAATGTCATCCAAGCACACTAACACGAACTTGTCCAAACACTTGCTAAAAACACTATTTATGAGGCACATGAATGTGGTGGGTGCAGTAGTAAGTCCAAAAAAAACCACCGTGAGCTCATAATGGCCATACCTTGTTCAGAAATTTGACTTGTGAATGTCTTCTTCTTTTATTCTCACTTGAAGATAACTAGATCTCAACTCAATTTTCGAAAACACTTTAACCTCCTTCATTTTATCAAACAAATCATCAATTTTGGGCAATGGGTACTTATTCTGTACTACCACTTTATTTAGTTGTTTGCAAGCAACACACAACCTTAAAGTCCCATTTTTCTTTTTGATAAATAACATTGATTCTCCCCATGGAGACACACTTGGTATTATATACTTATTGTCCATTAATTCATGTAGTTGCATCTTTAATTCTACCAATTTCGGCGTGCCCATTCTATAAGGAGCTTTGGAAACTAGCACTAACTCTGGAACAACATCAATTGTAAAATCAATGTCCTTTTTTGGTGGCAGTCCCAACACTTCATTTAGAAACACATATTTGAACTCTTGTAACAACCGATAATATTCTATATTTGGGACTTTGTCCTATAAAGAATATGATATATGGGTTGCATATAATTGAAAAACTTTCTTGTAAAACTTTATTAAATGTAAGGCTGAAATTTTCATTACTGAAACATGGTTGGGAATCCCTTTTACCAATATCACCCTTCCCTCTTCATCAACACATTCAAGGAACTTTTCATAACAATCTACCTTGGATCTATTCCTTTCCAACCAATCCATACCAATAAGAACATCATATAATACTAATGTTAGGACATTTAAATTTTCATTTGTAAGAATCCCATTCAACTCTATGGGGCAGTCCATCACTACTTCACTGACTTTCTTTTTTGTTCCCGTCGCTAATTGAACTAACCATGACTTATTATGCTTCATTTTTCCAAGAGAACAACTTTCAACCACTTTCGGAGAAACATAACTATGAGTAGAGCCTAGATCAATCAAAACAAAAATGGATTTCTTAGCAATATTACATTCAAATTACACTACTATTTATTGATTGTTTGCTTGATTATTATCCAACAATGCATAAATTTGTGAATATTCTTTTGCCATATCCTCCACTGTAACTATTGCTTCCATTTTATGTAAGCCTCGAGGTTTCTCTCTCAAGTGCGTACAGTATTTAAGCATGTGGTTTTCTCTGCATCCCCAACACTGAAGTGGCCATTTTGTTCCTTTCTCTACGATTATTTTTGGCATACTTGCACTTTGTGCTGGTTGGCCTTGTTGAAAATTTCTTGCTTCATTTTTGAATGATGGCTTGAATCCACTTCTCATTTGGTCAAATATTCCATTTGGATTTCCCTTCCATGATGGATGAACCTATGATTTTCATTTTCTCTGTTCATAACAATGCATTTCCATTCTCGTGGCTTCATCAAGAGCTGGTGGATTAACAAACTCAGTCTTATCTCTGAAATTTTGAGGCAAACTTCCAATGAAGCTTTGAATTTTTATCCTTTCAACTTTGATATAATCCACATACCTCTACAATTCCAAAAATTTATGGGCATTTTCTTCCATAGACTTGTCCCAATTTTAATTCATTGAAATCCTTCCTCTTATTATCATAATACCTCAAAATTAGGTATTTTTCCTTGAAATAGTTTTTAAGTCGCTCCCAACTGATCCTTCTTTCCTTGATTCCTTTTACTTGCATGAGGTTCTCCCACCAAATCAAGGCTCAACCATTTAGATTGTAAATATCAATTATGACATTTTCATTTCTTGAGTAATCATGAATCCTAAAATATTTCCTCATTCCAAGAATCCATGCTTCTTCCTCTTGACATGTCTTACTTTCTACATCAAATGCGGGAATCCTTGCCTTCCTAAATTCTCCTTGTGGAATCCTTTCAAATTTCCTTCTTCTTTCAAATATGCTAGAAGAAGGATTTGGGATACTTTGAGAATCTCAATAATCACATGACCTGATAGAGGAATAGCTTGACAAGGATATATTATGTTCCCTTCTCAAATAACAATTTATCGGAACTAGAGTCCTCTTTCTAGTGCAAATTCTAGAGCAACTCTCTGCACTTCTTATTTCTTAACCAATATTTATTAGATTAGATATAATATGAGCTCTTTGTTGAATGTTATTGAGGATCTAAAGGATGGAAACATTAATCTAGTTCTGCTCTTCTTGAGCCTTGATCAACCTCTCATTGAACATTCTCATTGTTTCAACCAAATTTTGGGGAGATATTCCCTCTCTCCTCCCATTTGATTATGTCTCAACATTTTCCTCTTGCATATTTTCTCCTAATAAATCCTCATCATGCTCATAAGGGTTTTAGCATAATTCATGGTTGCCATTTTCTTTTGGAGACTCTTTTCCTATGCCTCATGCCCTCTGCTACAATTGTTCAAAGATTGTCAACTACAAACATTATTCATCATAGAGAGATTTGTTAGACATATTAGGAATGTATGTAATGAAAAACAAATCATTATGATTCAATAGAATTAGTCTCATGGAATAATTCACAGGGATATTATGCCTTCTTTTTTTTGTTCCATTTATGTATTTCGGAAAACTACCCTTATTGACATTTTTTTTGTCAAAACAAAGTCACAAACACTTTTCTGCTCGAATCTATGAGACATCGGAATTTCTCATTCATATTATGATTATGTATCCTTATTCACTTCTAGATAATATTTCTGACTCCTTTATTTAAGCTTGATTCTAACCTTGTATATGGAATTTACATTCTTCCAAACATGTCGATTTTGCCAAATTCTACACTTTTTCCATAGGTGCAATAAGCTTTGGAGGCCAACTTCGGAAACTTGTACAAGAAAATCTAGAAAGAAAAATAAAAAAATTTCTACTGGGAGAAGTTAGTACATATGACAAGGATCACTCCACAACTTTCATATCTCTAATATGATGCACCAGTCATCCTCTATTAAATTATGGGTTTGACTGCTTTTGATTTTTGCAACTTTTCCCAAACTTGGGAATTTTTTGGCAAAAATGACTATCTCCCAAACTAAGCATTTATGGGAAAAAATCATCTAACTAAAGTTGTCTATTTTAATGAGTAAGTAAATGATCAATTTCAATATTTTTTTTGGTTTTGATATCTAGGGTCATTTTTAATTCTTGCAAGATTTTCAAAATCCCCAAAAGTTTCTTCGGAATAGTGCATTTTAGCATTCTTTCAAACCCCTGTTTCACAACGTTTGGAATTTGTCTCCAAGATTCCAAATATAGCCATGTGCTTAGTCTATGGTCGCACCATAAAAGTTTCAACCCAAATCGAGCCCCCATTGCATCTCTAGACGCTAATTGGTAAAAGTCACTAATTCAAATTTTTTGTCAAATTAGAGAAGGATGGGATTCATATTCTCACTAATGATCTTCTGACCTTCATTAATGGCATATGAATTTCACAGGTCTCATCCAATTCCAATCCAAACTTCTCATGTTATGGTCGAAACAATTTTTGAGCTCTACACTTTACTGTCTTGTTTTTTTCAATCACATCGCAAACCTTTCTAGGTTGTTGATCTCGACGTGCTGACCTTGACACTGTCAATCCTGATTTCAGAAGTTGGAAGTCAAAATTGTCCAAAAAAAATATCAACAACCCATTTGAATTTTCAATTCCAATGTCAAAAGTCTAAAGTTGACACTGGTTGACAGCAACTGTCCATTAATGACCCTTTTGATGACCATCGCAGACCTTTACTTCATCACACCTGCGGACTTTGGTCTACGGAAACCAAAGAACACTCTTCTTAGCTACACTCTATGAACAAATTTTGTCGTACCCATGGAATTCACTTCGTGACCTTTTCCCCATCACGCTTGTAGACCGTTCCCCGAGATACTACCACAGTACCCATTTTGGAGTGGTATTATTCTCCACTGCACTCGCAGACTTTCTCTGTGTCTCCCCAAAAAATATTCTTCAAGATATCCCTGTGAAAATCTTTACATAGCGGATGCGGGTTTTGGAATTTATCGACCAGCACGTTGTTCTGGCATAGTTGGTCCACATCAGACCCCTTTCTCCTACATGGCATAGGTAGGCCTACCTCATATTTTCCCCCAAAATTTTTATTTTCCTTTTTCAGAAGTGGTAATGACTCAATAAGAAAGAGGTTTTGGAGAACTGTTGCTAGAGTCGTTGCTAGTTAAAAGGAAACATTTGGATAGACAGTTTCTTCCTAGTGGCTTTCCCAACCACCATTATTTAATGTGTCAGTTGAGGGTGCATTGTGAATAATATCCATTAATCACAATTTCCTTTTTCCCCAATTGTTCAATTAGATATGTTATTCATGTTGGTAGAGTTACGGGTTCAATTTCTAAGCTCCATTGAACACCCATCATTAATTTAAACCCACAATTTCACCAAAATGTTTATTAGCACTTCTTGTGCATTTTTTATTTTCTCCCTGTAAGTGTGGATTTTGTCCCAAACAGCCCTAGTGTTGCAATCATTAGTTCTGATACCACTTTGTCTCGTCCCCTCCCATAAATACGACTAGTGGAGGCAACATGGATGACACATGGAATGCTAAATTCCACCTCCATGACCAAATTACTAATTTCAATAAATTTTAAATGCGTGTGCAAATTCTAAATAAACATACACGTCATAATTAAACTATATCAATGCACACAACATGCATTTACCAGCATGTTCATCACAGGCTTAAAATAAAATCATGCACATAAACAAACTAATTCTCATGCTATGGATAGGCGTCTAATTTTATAATTCAAATTGGATCATCTCATTCAATTTAACATAAATAAGCAGCCCTTCATAATGCACAAATTTGCCAAATTTGGAAATAACAGTAAATACTTATCTTTTAATTGGAATTGCACGAGGAAATAGCTGTGGAGGATAAATGTTCCACCCAATCGTAGGTCTCTCTCCATCCTATATTATTTCAGTTGAGATACCACCATTGAGTTGGGATATGTATCCACTCATGAGGAACTACTCAAGCTCAATCACAACCATAGGAACAATCACTCATGTTAAGCCAACACACATATGGGTTTGTCAAGCTTGCAGGGAGACAGGGAGGGAAAATGCTAATCTAGTGAGCTCAAAAACAGAGCTATATGCATCTCAATTGATCTCATCCAACCTTGGTGCCCATAATACCTACCACACCCAACATAAGGAAGGTCCCCTTCTTTGCTACACACTCCCTTAGGCACCTCTTCCCCCAGTGCTCTTTAGGGTGGGCATAGAAATGTCTAAGTTGATAAATATTCAAAGATACTTTCCTTCACTAATTTTATCAAACAATTCCTCACTCTTATCTCTCTCCCAATTCAACCCAATCTTGTATTTTTCTGAATTCTGGCCACGTGACTCTCAATCACAAAATTCAACTTATGGGCTTCCAAATCTGGGTCTTCCTATGGATTTCGGGCCTTTGACACTCTCATATTTTCCCATAGTTTATATATGGACTCCCCACAATATTTCACTACCCATCTACATTTCTGGATGTTTCTGACCCTCTAAAACATGGCATCTTTCTTGGTTGTGATTTTGCAATTTTCACTACTAGGAATGCATAACAGACTGAGAATTGATGTCTATTTGTTCCACCATAAAATGTGGATGATGGTAAAAAAAAGTCCACAAGGGAAATTAACTTTTGGGTCAAGTAAACTTGTAACATCCTCGACCCTCCGATCAGCGAAGAGGACGCTACCATACATTAATCATACGGGCATCTAGCCCCATGAACATGAACATACATACATATAATGCTGTAACAAGATTACTTAAAACATAAAACATACTACGATGCACTAATCATTCATATACATAGCGGAAGCAAAACAACATGCATTTATATACAATTCAGCATTCATTATGTACATTATCATTCATCAATGGTAAATACGATTGCAGACACAAGTCAGGCAAGAATACTTATCTTAATAAGGACTTGTCCCGCAACCAGCTACATCGATGCAACGCTCCACCCAACCATAATCCCGCATGCTCCTTAATCTCTCAGCAACGTTTCCACCCCTGATTCATGCATGATTCCCCAAGGAATAAGGAACTAACAGGCTTACACATAGCCAAGGATAACAACACCACAAGGGTACATAGTTCAGCCAAGCCAACACTATTGGGTTTATCAGGCGAACAACAGATCGGCCAAGCCAACAAAGTTGGGTTTATCAAGCCATCCAGGAGCTGGGAAAGGCTAAATGGTAAGCTATTGAGCTCATTGAGGAGCTAAGGACACCTACACCATAACCAGCCTGGCTTCTAGGACACCCACACACACCCAACATAAGGAAATCAGTCCTTTCTCTGCAACGCAGTCCCTCAAACCCTGATCTCCCTTCCTATGCTATTCGGGGGTTGTGGAGAAGAAAGCCAACCCACTAGCTCTATTTGTGTGGGTCCCAAACCACCAAGTTTATCAAGCACATCAGGCCCTCATTCACCACTCCAATGCAGTCCGAGGACAAAGCCACTGCGTGCATGCAGTAAAACAGCTATTCAAGCTTTAACAGGGGAAAACAAATCCCTAAATCATTCTTGGCCCTATCGTGGCCAAAATGATTCCATAGCAACCTACAGCATCACATGGGAAAAACACAGTCTAGCGATCATGGAAAACAACAACCCACAAACATCCATGAAACCACAGCACACAATCCCTAATGCAATCGCTGGAGAACTTACACCGACTGAAATGGGAAAGGAACAGGCTCCCAATCTAAACGTGAGGGAAAACGATGCAACCCATATAACTCTAGATGAAAATCATAGCCACGATTCAACGATGGAAAAATAAAATGTTACATAGTCTGACAATGGTGGAAAAGACATAGAATCTCTGTGTGAACATGAGGATGAACACCACCGCCGACTAACAACTTCGTGAGAGAAGGAAGAACAAACCCGCAAGCCAGCAATCTGTGAGGCAGAGGATAATGAACCCCAATCAATGAATTGTGGCCCCCTTTTAACTCTGCTCAGCGCAAGGGACAATGAACAGACTCACGATCCCCATAGTGGACAGACCATCCGCAACCCAAAAGGTGCATCGTGGAGAGAGTGCAGGCATGGACGTAGTAGTGGTTTTCCTGCCAGCCAATAACTGCCCCAACTAACAATAGAATAAATAAGGTGGTGGTTGGATGAGACAAAGGAAGGTGAGCAAAAGAGTGGTGGCACATGGCTTTTCCCCCCATGGCTCAAGGTTCAGCATTCCCCCTCCTTATCCTTAGGAATCATGCCCCTTCTCAATTTGGTTGCAGTGAACATAGTCGGTTGGGGTTATTTAATTAAATATGTATAGTTACATGATTCCACAACTTAATATGTATGCCTCATGTCCCGATATACCATCGGTGACAATTTCTATCCGAAACATAACATAACCAAATCGATGGTGGGGCCTTTGCCTTTAGCTCTGCACCATGATTATTTACAATATATGTATCACGTATATTTAATACAAATGTGGTCAAAACCGGGGTGTTACATTCCTCTCCCCCTTCAATAGCATTGTCCTCAGTGCTTTACAAAATTTGAACAAAATGCTACACTGGTACCGCCTCAGTGTTCTGCAGAATTGAACAAAAATGGATGTGCCAATCGCATGGTATCCTCCAGCTCCCACGTAGCATGTTCAGGTCCATAGTGCTCCCATTGCACCTTTACCTGCCCTATGGCTCGGTTCCGAAGCATTGTGACCTTCCTGTCAAGGATACGCATTGGCTCGGTTTGGAACTCTCCCTTGGGTTCCAACTGAATCACATCCCAATTTATCACATGGTTAGGATCATGTACATATTTCTTAAGCAAAGAAACATGAAAAACATTATGAGCTCTATTACTAGCAGGAAATGCAAGTCTATATGCAACAGGCCCTATTCTTTCAAGCACTTCAAATGGCCCATAATATCTAGGTGACATCTTGGCACAACTTCCAAGCTTCAAGGAACTCTTCTTTGCTTTTACTCTAAGGTAAACATGATCCCCAACACTGAACTCTCTGTTCAGCCTATGCTTATCCGCATAGATTTTCTACCTGTCCTGTGCTACTTTTAGATTTTGTCTAATCTTTACAACCTCTTGCTCCATTTCCTTGAGCAATTCTGGTCCAAGCACAACCCTCTTCACTAGGTTATCCCAAGTCACTAGTGTCCTACACCTTCTTCCATACAAAGTTTCATACGGACTCATCCCCAAGGATACCTGCTATCCATTTTTATAAGAAAACTCTACCAAGTGTAAGTAATCTTCCCACTTGGTTGGTTTGTCCATCATGTACATGCGAAGCATATCTTCAAGCATCTGATTAACTCTCTTTGTCTGCCCATCAGTCTGAGGATGGTATGAAGTGCTGAAGTTTAGCTTTGTACCCAAGTTCGCAAACAATCCCTTCCAAAAATTGGAAGTGAACTTGACATCTCTGTCAGAAACTATTGCCTTTGATAATCCATGCAATTTGAAAATCTTCTAGATGAAGATCTTGGCAATGTCATCAGTCTTATGTATAGACTTCACCGGTATAAAATGTGTTTCTTTTGTCAACTTGTCTACTACAACCATGATGGAATCATGTTGTCTCCAAGTCATCGACAATATTGTAATAAAATCCATGGAAATAACTTCCCATTTCCATTCTGGAACTAGAAAAGGCTGCAACAAACCTGGCGGATGTTGATGCTCAACCTTTACCTGTTGACATTTCATGCACCTTGAAATATATTCAGCCATGTCCTTTTTCATTCCTGGCCAAAAGTACTACTTTCTAGCTGTAGCAATTGTCTTCTGATATCCTAGGTGACCAGAATACGGAGCTTGATGGATTTCATCCATAACAACTCTCCTCAAATCTGATACATTTGGAATATAAATTCTACCTTTATAAGTGAGAATTCCATCTTCTTCCAATTTATATCCCTCATACCTCTTCTCAAGATTTTGCTATTGCAATTTGTCTTTTACCTGCTCATACAATTCATCTCCAGCAACATGATTAACAATCTGCTGCCTCAAATCTGATTGGCAAATACTAAGAGATGCCACATGCATTTCCTATACCTTCCTACTGAGTGCATTAGCTACCTTATTATCCTTTCCTTTTATGTGTTTGATTTTGAAATCAAACTCACATAAAAATTCCAGCCATATCGCTTGCCTAGCATTCAGAGTAGGCTGATCAAACAAATACTTTAGACCACAATGGTCTGTCCTGAGCTCAAATCTTCTACCCATCAAGTAATGTCTCCACATCTTGAGAGTATGCACTATGGTTGCAAGCTGTAGATCATGAGTTGCATAGTTCCTCTCCTGTTCTTTCAGCTTCCTTGACTCATAACACATCACGTGGTTGTCCTGCATAAGGACTCCTCCAAGCCCTTGTCCACATGCATCGGTACACACCACAAAATCCTTCTATGGATCTGTAACCTTCAATACTGGTGCATTGGTGAGAAGATTTTTCAACCACTAGAAGCTTTCTTCACACTTCAAAGTCCATTCGAACTTTATCCCCTTATTTTTCAAAGAAGTGATGGCATGTGCAACCTTGGAGAATCCCTCAATGAATCTCCTGTAGTATCCTGCAAGTCCCATAAAATATATTACATCCGTCACCTTTCTTGGAGTAGGCCAGTTCATAATGGCTTCAATCTTCTCAGGGTCCACTGATATACCCTCTTCTGAGATAATGTGACCCAAATACTGAATTATATCTCTGTAGAAGTCACACTTGCTCAGTTTTGCATACAGTTGATGTTCCCTGAGCAATTGCAATGTCAATCTCAAATGCTCTTCATGTTCTTCCTCATTCTTGGAATAAATAAGAATGTCATCAAAGAAAACAAGAACAAACTTGTCCAAATACTGGCTGAAGACACTATTCATAAGGCATATAAATGTAGCTGGTGCATTTGTGATACCAAATGGTACCACTACAAACTCATAATGTACATACCGTGTCCTGAAGGTTGTATTATGAATGTATTCATCCTTGATTCTCACCTGATGGTAACTAGATCTCAAATCAATCTTGGAAAATGCCTTTGCTCCTCTCATTTGATCAAAGAGGTCATCAATCCTGAGTGTACCATCTTTCTTCTTTACAAATAGAACCGGTGCTCCCCAAGGAGACACACTCGGCCGAATATACTTCTTTTCCAACAACTCTTGTAGTTGCATCTTCAATTCTAGCATCTCCGGTGTACTCATCCTGTAGGGTGTCTTAGACATTGGTGCTGCTCCTAGCACAAGTTCAATGGTGAAATCAATGTCCCTTTTTGGAGGAAGCCTTGGAATCTCATCAGGAAACACATCCTTGAATTCCTGTAAAACTTGATAGTCCTCCAATCTAGGAGTTTCATCTCCTGTTGGTTCCAGAATATGAGTTGCATACAAATGGAAACCCTTCCTACAAAACTTCTTCAACTACATTGCTAAAACCCACCTTACTGAAATTACCTTTGGAATACCTTTTACAACTATTGGGTTTCCTTCTTCATCTGTGCATTCAAAAGTCTTGTTGTAACAGTCAAGCTTTACTCGGTGAGCTTCTAACCAATCCATTCCAAAGAGAACATCATAGGAACCAAGCGGTAGAACATTCAAATCTACACAAGTGATCAATCCATTCATAGCCAATGGGCATTTCTTGACTACTTCACTGACTTTCCTCTTAGTTCCAGTGGCTAGATGAAATAAACAAGATTTTCTATGCTTTACTTTCTTAAAAGCACAAATATCCACTACTCTAGGAGTAATGTAACTGTGAGTAGAACCAGGGTCAATCAAAATAGAAATAGATTGTTCAACAATCTTACCTGCAACTTCAACCACAGCTGACCGGTGATCTACTTGGCGGTCCACCAGTGCTACATAAATTCTAGGGACTGCTCTTGCTACCTGACCCACTGTTTCTGCTTCCTGAATGTTATAAGTTGGCCTTGCACTTCCATTCTCAAGTGGACAATATCTGTGCAAGTGGGGTCCTTCACATTTTCAACATTTGAGTCAACCTTTATTCTGTGGTGGCTCTTTAGGCTTTCCACCCGTCACTCCAACTGGATTACTCGTAGCTTGGGATGGCTGCTTCTATTGGTTCCTGAATCTAGAAGGTTTGAAACCTTGCCTTCTTTGGTCAAATTTCTAGTTCTTCTTGTCCTTCCATGCCTTATAGTAATTAGGTTTACCTTTTCTTTGTTCATAGCAATACTTAGCTTTCCTTATTCCTTCTTCAAGAGTCCTAGGCTCAAAAAATCAATTCTATGTTTGTAAGACTGAGGCAACCCACTCAGAAACCGCTAGATCCTCACCTTTTCATCTCTGATGTACCAGACATACCTCAACAATTCCAATAATTTATTTGCATATTCATCCATGGTCTGTTGTCCCAATCTCAGCTCATGGAACTCTTTAACCTTGTCATCATAATACCTGTCAGAGAGGTGTTTCTGCCTGAAATACTTCTTGAATTGTTTCCACTTCAGTTTCCTTTCGCTAATCCTCTTTACTTGCTTGAAGTGTTCCCACCAAATGGATGCTTTTCCATTTAGATTGAATATGGAAACTCTTACCTTCATGTTTCCTGAATAATCTTGCACTTGGAAGTACTTATTTATCCCAAGAACCCAAGCTTCAGCCTATTGTCTAGTCTTTATCTCACCATCAAATGTAGGAGGTTTAGCTTTCTTAAATTCATCCCGAGAGTGATCCCTATGGTGTCTTCTTCTTTTCATTTTATAAGAAGATGAAATTGTATCTCCACTAGATTCTTCAGAGTCAGATGATCCACTCGAAGTCCTTCTCCTCCTCCTAGTGCTGCTCTTACTGCCTTCTGGCCTTGATGTACCTCATCCAGAATCTATCTTTATATGCAAGTCTGTCAAACTCTGCAACATGGCAGCATTCAGTTGATGCTACTCTTCCTGGGCTTTAATCAAGCTTCTCATGGTGGCTGCAACCTCGGACGGTGTCTCCTAGAATCTCCTTCCATTAGACTCTATATCATCATTTCCATTATGGACATTTTCTCCCATGGCATCTCCTGCATGCTCGTAAGAATCCCGAGCATCATATCCATCATGGGTTCTCATTACTGAATTACCTCTTGCTTTACCACACTGTTCTTTATGTAGTACAACTCTTGGAGGTGTCTATAATTCTGCAAATGTGTTAATAGCAAACTGTTGGATACATAACATTAATATAATTCAAAACTACTTACCTTCCTCTTTTGGAAATTCATAAAACAACAATTTTTTATTTTTTATTTTTTGCTTAAAACACAAAATTTCCTCTCTCCCTTTTCAGCCTTATGACCACTGATAATCTGTTGAAATCCTATTGAAAGACAGTTGAAAAATGCTTGAAAAATCACTGAGAAGTTATCTTGAGAACCCAAATCTCCTTTGGACCTCCTCCCAACTATCTTTCTGACAATTCGGTGGTCAAAACATCTAGCTCCTCGGCAATTTGTTTTCTTATTTCTTTCCAGTGTGTTGGCTCGTAGTGATCTAATCCTCCGAAACTGTAATGGCGATTCCAAGGTATATCCATCGGCGGTTTCATCAGCTAAGGTTTTCCGCAGTATCGGCGGTCGGATGCATTATTCATCAGGTGTGCAATCCCTTGGGCAGCTGCAATGGTGGAAAGTGATCTCACTGTGGTCTCCATGGACATCTATCGGTTATCGGACCTACTATCCATCGGGTGGATAGTGCTTTGGACTACCGCAATGACGGATTTACAATCCTTTGATTCCTTCCGATCGTTGGCCTGATCCTTAATAATTTTCTGATGACTTTATACTCAAACCAAATCTTCAAAATTTTCCTCTAATCGGGTCTCTTCCCTGCTAACTCTCTGGCATTTTGGCGGGAAAACCGACTAAACTTCTGATCTGCATTGGTGATGTCAACGACTACTCATCGGGTCTTCTCCTTACTAACCTTCCGGTGTTTTCAGCAAATGAAACCTCTAACTTTATCCGCTATATCGGTCGGTTGCTTGTCTATTTCTCTCTGTCGTACCGGGCCTACAGTGGTCTACTATTCCAAGTTTTATCGGCAATCCACTTGACTAACTTCATCTGCCATATCGGGTCCATAATGGTCTAATAGTCTGAACTTTATCGATGGGGAAACCAACTAATCTGCTGCATATACGGTGGGGCTCACTGGGCGTCGGGCGGTTAGTCCTTTCGGTTTCTGCAACGACGGCCCACAATCTTTCTATGTCTTCCGCATCCACGGGCCTATCGACAGTCAAAACAACTGTCCATCGGAGGAATAGTCTACTCATCAGCCGCAACGGTAGACGTTCGATCAACTAACTTTATCCGACGTAGCTCATCGGCAACTGAATCATCTAAGCATCGACGATGTGATCAACTAACCATCACCGATGGCCGATGATTCTATGACTTAGAAAAAATTTCAAATTTTTTCTCTTTAGTCCTCTTTTCCACCGCTTCATCGACTCAACCATCTCCTATTCTCCACCGATCCGTTTAACTATCTGTCAAAAAAATCTTCCTTTATCTTACGCCGACTCCGTCAGCTCCATCTTCCCCTATACATCACCGATCAAATAAACTGTTTGTCGCTGTCATAGTTATGTATCAGAACCCGTAACTACTATTCACTAAACATCTCATCAGTGAGTCGAAGGACTAATGCATCAGTGGAATAATTCACTCAGCAGCCACAACGACGATTCATCATCGTTGAACCTTTTCCGAATGGTGGCTCGATCCCCTATTGATTTCCGATCGGTGATCTGAAGCACAACTTAATCGACATTGGCAGTCGAAACCTATAACCCTCGAAAGCTTAGTGCTCTAAACTTCTGCAACAGCGGGCGCATGAACCACTAACTCCTTCTGATGTTCATCGGTGACCAGTACAACTAACATTTTCCAATGGTCGATGATCTCATGCCTTAGAGAAATTTTTGAAAATGTCTCACCTTGTCTTCTGCCTGCCTCATTAGCCGTCGGAGAAACTATCCTCTATGGCATCGACGGTCGGAGGTTCTAACCGTCGGGAGAATAGTTTTTTAGGCAGCCGCAACAGCAGTGCAAGCTCTTCTATCCTCTTTTGATGTAGTCTCCAACCTTTTTGTCGTATCGGCAAATGGATCATCTAGGCATCAGCGATGCAATCAACTAATCATCGTCGATTGCCTATGATTCCATTACTTCATAAAATTTCAAAATTTCTCCCCATGGCGAGTGAGATTCAGACTAACACTTTCGCAGTGTCGGAGGACCTTCTCACTTAGTCCTATGATGTGCCGATGGCCGACGAACGTAACCTTTCCTCAATTTCCTTTCGATTATCGTCCATTAGGTGGCCTTCCCACTAAGGGCTCCACTACATCGGAAGAACTTGTCACTAAGTTTTTCGATGAGCCAACAATTCTGACACTTAGAAAATTTTGTGAATTTTCCTGTCATCACCCATTTTCTCCTGGTTTCTTCTGGGCAGTAAGCAACCTGCCTCTATTAACTGTTCTTTCATGGCCCTCTAAGGCCCAAATGCTACAACATAAGCTCTGTCACTGCATCTTCACGGCCCATTCAGGCCCATGCTGCAACTAGAGCTCTGATACCACACTGTAATGTCCCCGACCCTTCGACCGGCAAAGAGGATGCTACCATACATCAATCATACGGGTATCTAGCCCCATGAACATGAACATACATACATATAATGCTGTAACAATATTACTTAAAACATAAAACATACTACGATGCACTAATCATTCATATACATAGTGGAAGCAAAAAAAATGCATTTATATACAATTCAGCATTCATTATGTACATTATCATTCATTAATGGTAAATACGATTGCAGACACAAGTCAGGAAAGAATACTTATCTAAATAAGGACTTGTTCCGCAAACAGCTGCGTCGTTGCAACACTCCACCCAACCATAGGCCCGCGTGCTCCTTAATCTCTCAGCAACGCTGCCACCCCCGAGTCAGGAATGATTCCCCAAGGAATAAGGAACTAACAGGATTACACATAGCCAAGGATAACAACACCACAAGGGTACATAGTTCAGCGAAGCCAACACGGTTGGGTTAATCAGGCGAACGACAAATCAGCCAAGCCAACAAAGTTGGGTTTATCAGGCCATCCAGGAGCTGGGAAAGGTTAAATGCTAAGCTGGTGAGCTCATTGAGGAGCTAAGGACACCTACACCAGAACCAGCTTGGCTTCTAGGAAACCCACACACACCCAACACAAGGAAATCATTCCTTTCTCTGCAACACAGTCCCTCAGACCCTGATCTCCCTTCCAGTGCTATTCAGGGGTTGTGGAGAAGAAAGCCAGCCCACTAGATCTATTTATGTGGGTCCCAAACCACCAAGTTTATCAAGCACATTAGGCCCTCATTCACCACTCCAATGTAGTCTGAGGACAAATCCACTGCGTGCATGCAGAAAAATAGTTATTGAAGCTTTAACAGGGGAAAACAACTCCCTGAATCATTCTTGGCCCTATCATGGCCAAAATAATTCCACAGCAACCTATAGCATCACACGGGAAAAACACAGTCCAACAATTGTGGCAAACAACAGCCCACGAACATCCATGAACCCACAGTACACAATCCCCAATGCAATCGCTGGAGAACTTACACCAACCGAAATGGGAAAGGAACAGGCTCCCAATCTAAATGTGAGGGAAAACGACGCAACCCACAGAACTGTAGATTAAAATCACAGCCACAATTCAACAATGGAAAAATAAAACGTTACACAGTCTGACAATGGTGGAAAAGACACAGAATCTCTGCGTGAACATGAGGATGAACACCACCGTCGACTAACAACTTCGTGAGAGAAGGAAGAACCAACCCACAAGCCAGCAATCCATGAGGCAGAGGAGAACGAACCCCAATCAATGAATTGCGGCCCCCTTTTAACTCCGCTCAGCGTGAGGGAAAATGAATAGACTCACGATCCCCATAGTGGACAGACCATCTGCAACCCAAAAGGTGCGTCATGGAGAGAGTGTAGGCATGGGTGTAGTAGTGGTTTTCCTACCAACCAATAGCTTCCCCAACTAACAACAGAATAACTAAGGTGGTGGTTGGATGAGACAAAGGAAGGTAAGCAAAAGAGTGGTGACACATGGATTTTCCCCCCATGGCTCAAGTTTCAGCATTCCCCCTCCTTATCCTTAGGAATCATGCCCCTTCTCAATTTGGTTGCAGTGAACATAGTTGGTTGGGATTATTTAATTAAATATGTATAGTTGCATGATGCCAAAACTTAATATGTATGCCGCATGTCCCGATATACCATCGGTGACAATTTCTATCTGAAACATAACATAACCAAATCGATGGTGGGGCATTTGCCGTTAGCTCTGCACCATGATTATTTACAATATATTTATCACGTATATTTAATGCAAACAGGGCCAAAATTGGGGTGTTACAAAACTGGTCCCATACTCAATCATTCGAATTTATGGGTTTTTCCCATGCTTCATTAAATCCGTGAGCAAATTTCTCAACTACCCTCTTACAATAGAATTAAATATTAGCAAGGGGAGTCAAGATGGGTTCTCAATATGACACTTGGAAAAAATCGATTCAATCCCAAAACCCCTCACCTCTCCTTGGTGGATACATACAAACCCCCTCATTTTAGTTGCTTCCATAGCTAGCTCTTGGAATTTTCTTGCATTATAAATAATTAAATGTTTTTACAATTTCCATGGCTTACTAGAACATGGCTCACAAAATATAAAATACTTGTCTTTTAGAAGTTGATTATTCACTAATGAGACCTTGGCCTTGAGCTTCATGCTAGGAATTCATATATCACATATACATAATGTTTACATATAAATCCATTACATTCTAAATGTCAAAATGGGGATATTACAACTTCTTCATGAGGGGGAGATGGTATTGCAAAACAAGATTCCAAATATTGATCCATGATAGGGATATCGCCTTCAATATGTGGAATCTCATTTTCAAATTCATGATATGTCTTTACTGTTGGAAAATCAAAATACTGAAAGGGGGGGTTAATAAGTATTAGGTATTTCCTTTATTTTTATCACCTTATTTAAAACAAAATAACAATAAAAACATAACACGGTATTTTATCGTGGAAACCCACTGGGAAAAATCACCAAGACTTTCTATTACTGCGAAATTATATTTACAAGTATTTTACAAGCACCGACTTTCTGGATACGATAACACCCAAGATTTTCAGCTACGACTAAAGGATGTGTTATCACCCAGTAATTTTCCTATGGTTGTGGTAGGAGATCACTAGGGTAACCATTTCAAACCAATCTTTAGAGTGTATTCTAGCCTCTATAGTCATAGAGGGCTCTCTCTTTGTCACAAGAACATTCACATGCACATATGGCTTTAAACAAGCATCTCGAAGGCTAGATTTTTTGGGGGAACTGATTTTTATCATTTAAAAAGAGTGTAAGACATACAAAGGTCAAATACCATTGGGAAATGGACTCACAGCTTGAATCATTCAAGGGTTTTACAACAATACTAAGTGGTGATTTTCCTTTGTAATCTAAGGCAAAGTGGATGTCACATTCAGTCAAATATCTTCAAGTGGTGGTAGGAGAAATGAGAGAAATCCCAGTGAAACAAGAGGCACCTATCTATGGATGAATCTTTTGGAACACTTTTAGCAGAAATATAACAAAGGATAATAACTGAAACAGAGCGTCTAGCAATGGATGAATTCTATCCCAGCTATCATAACACTTAACAAACATGATTTCTGATGCAAGAGCATTTGACGAATTCCTTGCATACAATCTAGAAATGTGTTAGCAGAGTACACATGCATGAAAAATTGAAATATAGGAAACACAGACTGAACATTGAACACTGTGATGAATCTCATACATTTAGGGTATTCTTTGCATTGATTACTTCGAAGAAAATTTGTAGATCTACAAAACCAAGCATAGAGGCTTCAAAATATAAATGTCGAACCCCTTCTTCCTATATTGAGGCTGTACTTATAGTGTAATGGGATCCCAAAACCAACCTCGAAATAGATCCAAATTTAGTTACAAAAAATCGGGAATCAATCCTCCACACACAAAATCCTAACAAATTACGACCTGGCAGATTCACCGTGATCACGAGCAAATCAGGAAAGCACATTGGGCTACGCGTGATGGATGAAAATGGGAAACTTGACCTCTATGACTCAGGCTCGCTTAATGAAAATGATTGTTCAAAGGATCTTTGAACGACCTGCAACAGTTTTAATCCTCCTTGTATCTTCTGCCTGCGAAATTGTTTTGGACCGTTGATCTTTCTGGAAAACACTAGGATGAACCTACATGTGTATTGACTTGCACACTTTGTAAAATTCCACTGAGTTCTGGAATATTAAACCAACAACACTTTGAACTAGCAGAATTTTTACCATCTATTGATCAATTTGATCATACCATGCTGTGTAGACGTATGTCTTGGATTTAGCCACGAGCATCTAAATTTCATGGATTTAAAATGTTCATTTATCCGTCCATGTTGAATCAGAGGAATTTCTCTCCATTGTATATTCATTCCCGATTATATATTCTTCGTTAAAACATGCATCCACTGTAAGCAATTCCACAAATCTAGAAAGTTACTTTCTACGTGCAAGTTGAACCAACGGAATCCACCTCTGTCATGGATCTTTATTAGTCATTTATCTAGGTCGTTGAAAGATGCAAGGTCTACCAAGTTCCTCATATTGGGAAATCCACTTATTCCATGTGCATGTTCCCCTTTTCCACACCATAGATCTTAGACAGAAACTTTCCCAACCGTTGACCTGAGATCAAGCTGCGGGATGTGAAAAACATAAAGTGGGATCTCTGCTTTCATGATGTTGAATATTTATATTTCCGCTTTCCACCTTTTCACTCCCTTTTAGGCCGTTTATCTATACAGGAGCTCTCTAAATCGTCGATCTTTTGGAAAGAGGAAAGTGGGATTCCAATGTTTTCATCACCAAATTTCTATATCTCCACTTTTTTATTTCCTCCTTTCTTCTCCTTTCCGAGCTGTTTATCTTCAGTGGAAACTTTCCGGACCGTCGGTCCTATGGATCATAGAATGCGAAAATTCAACTTTTTCACAACCAAACTTTTGTATTTTCTCTTTCCACCTGTCAACTTTCTACTCCTTTCTGAGATGTTGATCTTCGGTGAAAGATTTCCTGACCGTCAATCTTGTGGATCGGGAAAGCGGGTCCACCAAGTTTACGACCAAAATTTCACCATTTTCTGCTAGACCATTGATTTATCCCGGATTCATTCTAAACCATCGAATCTCGGACTGCGGAAAGCAGAAATTGGGTTTACCACTTTTTATAACCAAATTTTTTCCTCTTCCTCTCTTCCGCTCCTGATTTTTCTTTTGTGTAAGCTCTAACTCCAGGATGCTATTCTCCCTATGAGGTAGAAAAAAACCCCATAGACTAGGTGCATAATCCATTGGGCTTGTCCCAATATTTTCCTGAAATCCCCAACGTGCTCTAAAAACAAAATCTGAGTAGATACTGAAAACAAACTGAAAATTTGCTTAAAATAAATGCTCGCCATGTCGAAATTATTCACACCTACCTACCCTACTTTCTAAGCACCAATGCCCAATCAAGTAATCTTTTACTTCCAGTGAATCTAATCAAGCAACTGATCCCATAAACAAACTTTCTCCTCATGCTTGATCAAAAATAGAAACACAGAACTTAATGGAAAAAGGTTATGATGAGAGATCTGATCTTTAATACACACACATAAACCACCATTCCCATTGCAAAGCTTTTCCACATATTCATCCATTGGATCATGACAACCTGCAAAATTTTCTATTATGTACCTACCGTGACAAAGATGCTCCATATATTCATCCACTGGGTCATAAAATCCATGACAATATTCAAATTTTTATGTCATCTGCTTGCCCCAATAAGGTTGCTCAAATTGTAACTCCACCTGCACATTGTTAAACTATTTTTCACAAGAGCCTTGAAAATAATTCTCATGACATTTTTCAAATGGATCATCAACAGTCTCCTTTAAAAATTCTAAACTCACAGCTTGATTCTCTTTATGTGCTTCAGTAGAAATATCATCCTCTCCTTCAAGGAAATCAAGTGAAATGAACTCTTCTTGACATGAAAATTCTCAATTTGAAGAACATGAAGACACATCCCACTTAGGACCCTCATCTTCTTCTGTGTGATCCAATCCTTCATTGCAGACTATTGGTTCTTTAGGTGCATTATCCAAGTATCCGTCCTCATATTCATCATATATAGGTGGACTGAAATCTTCTTCAAAAACACCATAGAGAGAGTTTGTAATAGGTTGATTGCATTCCTTATAAAACAAATTGTAACACTCTTGTACAACACTAGGTCGGTTATCTTCTTGCTCATAAATAGAAGGATTGGAATGCAAAACAGATTCTACTTATTCACCCTTCTCATTATCCATTCCTAAAAATGCCATGACATTACTCATAACCTCAAGTTTCTGCATTTGATTAGAAACTCTTATTCTTTGTTTCAAAAAATAAAATGAGGCAAAACAAAATGTCAAACAACTACTTTCATCCCGCTGATTGTAATATTCATAAAAAGAAGGAATGGAATGCAAAGTAGACTTTAGTTATTCATCCTTCTCCTCTTCCACCAACAAAGAAGGATTTGTATCTTCATGTAAACCTTCAAGTGAAATTTTATTTTGAAAATCACACAAAGGTCCTTCTTCAACCATTAACTCAAAATATGTTTCCTCTTTTAATTCAAACTGCAAAGGAACTTCATGAATTCTTTGATTTCTTGGAGGAGGAAGGGGTCTTCTAAAATTCTGGTTTCTATTTTGTTGCTCTTGATTTTCCTTGGGAGGTGGTCTATTGTCAATAGTGAGTCTCACCATAAACGTTTCCATGATTTTCATGATCATGTCCATATTGGCCTCTTGTGAGTTAGAGGAAGAAGGATGTTTGAGCTCCTGATCCTTCCTTCTATCTCTCTCTTCTCTCCTTTTCTCTTTAGCAGTAGTCAGGTTTATTTCTACCTCTATGGAATCATTTATCATATCATCCATGGAGACATATTTTGCTTTCACTGAGCCATAAGGTAAATTTACTATCAAAATCTTCAGCATATTGGAGTTGGGAAGCACCAGGGGGAGGCTTGAACTGGGCAGGGATGGCATTATATACTTTCATAAACCTGTCAAAAAACTCCTGGATAGATTCACTCTCCCTCCTCTTCATGGAATGGAATTGGGACAAACACTTCCTAGGGTTTTTCTTTTCTTCCCATTTGATCTTGAAAGAAGCCTCAAAAGCTTTATAGCTCAGAATCGAGTTGTCCAAAATATTTGTGAACCATTTTCTTGCTTCTCCAGCAAGACTTTGGGAAAACAGTTTGACTTTAATATCCTCATGGTCTACTTTCTCCACGTTTGTCCAATATGAGAACTATCCCAAGTGTTCCTCAACTGAATACCCCCTCTCCCCATTAAATTGTTTGAGTTTTTGGGTGTATCCCCGAAGAAGGTCATGAAGAGTAGCAGGGAGAAGTAAAGGGGTAAACCTTTTAGCCTTTGCTAGGGTTATAGCATGGTTTCCAGGAGGAATTGAAGCTAGTGTGGCAGATAGAATCAATGTGCTTCGAGGAGCTATAGAGCTGTTAGGGGCTATAAAATTGGATGATGAAGGCTGCTTAATCTCTATAGTGGTGGGAAACAGGGATATGGAAGTAGAGTACTCTATGGAATTGGAGTTTAATGAGGCTAGTTTAGAGGGAAATAGGGGGCATTCTCGATCTAACAAGGGTTGGATATCCCTACCTAGAGAGTCAGAAAAGGATGCAGTATCAACTGTAGCACCATGAGTTTTATAGGGATGATCATTGTTCTTATGTGGCTTGACTGAAGGATCTTGGTCAAAATCGTATGTACAAGATGAAGAGATAATTTCAATTCTTAAAGAAGGATATACAGGGGTAAATCCATCGCCTTGTTTTGAGTGCAATAAACAATGAGAAACTCCTTTGACAAGCTTGGGAAATGATAGGAAATTCACACTGCAGTACCTTATTTTTTCAGCATTCCTTTCCATGTCTTTGCAGTGAGCTCATTCCCCCAGTAGAATCGCCATAGAAAATTATGAAGACTGGATTCTTTGAAGGTGGAGTCACCAGGTGAAAGATGCACAACCTTCTTGATATTTGACCATTTTTCACCATTAGTTAAGCCTGAAACTCTTTCCAGCTTCTTGGCCGCCAATATTTCCAGTGGATTCATCTTCCAAAAGATTTGAGTGGAGTCGCCAAATCATATACAACCAACATGTGTCTATGACCGACTACTCAACTAGGTCATATAACTAGAACAATGTCATTTCCCCAAGGAGATAATAGCAATTAGTCCCCAGCAACGGTGCCAAGATGTTATCACCCAGTAATTTTCCTATGGTTGTGGTAGGATATCACTGGGGTAACCATTTCAAACCAATATTTAGACTTTATTCTAGTCTATACAGTGAGATAGGACTCTCTATTTTTCACAAGAACATTCATGATGAGAGGGATCTCCATTTGTCACAAGGGCTCTCTTCTTAGTAAAGTAGAAAAATAGAAGAAAAATCACGTAGAAGAAATTAGGTTTTTTTTGGACCTTCTTCCTATAATTTCGAAGTGATGAAACCCTAGGTTAAGAAATTTTAATTTTTAAAACCCTAATTGTTCATCTATATTTCAAAACTAAATTTTTTTATTTGTATACTTGTAAATATTATTCTTAGGTTATTTTTGTTTCTCTTAGGTTTTAGACTTAATTTTTATGTGTTTTTGTAACTTTTATTTTATCAAAAAAGAAAGCCCTAAAAAAGGAATTTCTGTGTAAAACCATAAAAATGCAAACCTGCTGCTCCCACAATCTGAGCCCTCTCCTTTATCAAACATGGGTCTGCAATATGTATTGCAAACCTCATATGCCCTAGTTGCCTTCTCTGCACACTCAAAACAGAAAACAAGTTAGTATTTCAAACTATTTAGATGGTGGTGTATTTTGTAAAATATATCTTATTGATTTGATTAGTTTTCTGCCCTATTGGCATTAGTTTTCTGGGTAAATGTAAGTCTAATTTTTTACTGAGATCTGGAACCTTAGATCTCTGAATGCACAGTGATATAATTCTGACATTATTTTACTGAGTATTGCTTTGGATTTTCTTACTACTAATTATTGCTATTGAGAGTTGGGTGATGGTAAGGGACTTGATGATTTTATATTTCAGAGATTACATACAGGATTGAGTGAATGATAATAACATTATGGTTATCTTGGCACTAAATTTTCATTAAGTTAGTATTTTATATCTATGCTATCACATACACAGATCTGGAAATCATATGCTAAATGGCACTTTAAATGATTAACACCAGTTATTGGTTGCACTATTTTACATGTTCTGATTACTGTGATGATTAACTTTTAGTTCTTGCATGCCACATATGTGGACCATAAATTCATATGTATAGATATTCAAAGGTAGTAGATAAAGTGATGTTATTACATGAGGAGTGTCTCCAAGGAAATTATGATATGGTTTCTAAACTACAAATTGCATGCTCAACTATGCAACCTACTTCTCAGTGCCAAAAGGTAATTTATGATGAATTTTTTGCTACATGAGATCATTCCTGGCAATAGAATAGAAATAAGTTGTCAATTTTCTGTTGACTAACATGTCTCTTTCCCATGGTGTTCTTAGGGGGCTGTTTTTATCTTATGGGCATATTTGATACTAACTTGACCAATTTTGGCCATGCTTGAGGTCGTTGCATAAGAAGGATCAAATTTTCATATTCACCTCTTCCAATAATGAGCAAAATCAAAACAACTTACCACTAGTTGGCACTACAAAGATCCTACACATATTTTCCAAGCGAACAACTACTCTTTTTCCCTAGGGGTTGAATTTTTTTTTATTATTTATTTATTTTTCAATAAAGACGAATTCAATGCACCTTATGTTTTTTGTAGTATGATGAATTACCACTATTAGCTCTTCACATGTAGTAGAGAAAGTGATGATATTTCACAAGGAGTGTCTCCAAGGCAATTATGATATAGTTTCTAAACTACAAATTGCATGCTCAATTGTGCAACCTGCTTCTGATCAATGCCAAAAGGTGATCAATGTTGAATTTTTTGTTATATGATATCATGCATAGTAAAAGAATAGAAATAAGTTGTCAATTTTTTGTTTATTAACATGTCTCTTTCCTATCATGTGCTCAAGGGACTTTTTTTTCTTTTGGGAATATTTGGTGCTAACTTTGACCGATTTTGTCCATGCTTGAGGTGGTTGCATAAGAAGGATCAGTTTTTCATTTTCATCTCTTCCAGAAATTGTGGGCTTGACCTTCTCTAGCTTCATTTACACCTAGGGGCTTCCTCAGTATTCAAATCTTGGGCTCCCTTCATCTTCAGAACATGGGCTTCCTTTACTTCTGACTTATGGGATTTTTTAAGCTTGTGCAAGTATCTACAGGCCTCTACGGGCTTCTTCCAAGCTCTGTGGGCATCCTTCCAAGCCCTTGTGGGCTCTTTAAGCCCCTGTGAGCTTAACCTAATTTTGAATCACAATAATTTGATCCGAACCCAATGGTGCCTACGTCTTTTATCGATGGTATTTTTTAGATGTACCCCCCTACCTTATCATAGAAATAATCTCTCAGTGGTGCCTAGAATATCATTTAATTAATGTTTATACAATCCCTGTGGTGCTTACAACGTATTTTATCGATGGTATTTTTATAGATGTACCCTCCTACCTTATCATAGAATCTACTCTAAGAGGTGCCACTTTAGCCTCTAATTATGTATTTTAGCCAATTATTATGGATTTGTGCATCCTAATGGGAAAACAGTTTTTGAGGAAATAATTAGGGTGCTTAGGGCCATTTTGGGTACTTTTTGGCACTTTTTAAATCATTATGCCTTATTTTTTAGAGTCAGTTAACACTTTTAGACCTCCCCCCTGATCTTCCCATTTATTGTTTTCCCTTTTACTTCAATATGTTTTTTCCCATATATTACATTCCCGATATATTTCTTTTCTATAAATCACCTTTCATGTGTTATATTTTATCCATTTCTTTGTCTTTAAAATATAGTATGTATTTTTTCACAAGCACTTATTGAAGATCCAAAACCGTGGAAATGAAGGTTTTTTAAAATTTTTTTGAAACCTCCAGGTTTCATCTCAATATCAACGAATTTTCATCGTAGGTATTGCAAAACTGTTGAAACCCGGGGTGGCTTTCCAGGAATTTCGTCGCTATAGAGACGAAATTTTGTGGAAACATTACCGTTCAACTTGCGGATTTCGTCGAAAGAGATTAGTTTTCCACGGTTTTGCGTGGAAGAAATTTCTATTCAAATTCTAGAATTCGTCGATAGAGAGATAAAATTTCATCAAAAGTGTTCCACAGTTTTGCATGGAAAAAAAATTCCTAACAGTTTTTGGCCATATTTTCATCATTATACGGACGACAACTTTGTCGATAGAGCGACGAATGCGTGTAATAAATTTTTGTTCAAATTCTAGAGTTCGTCGATAGAGAGAAAAAAGTTCGTCAAAAGTGTTCCACGGTTTTGCGTGGAAAAAAAAAATTCCTAACAGTTTTTGGCCATATTTTCATCGTTATAGGGACGAAAAATTTGTCGATAGAGCGATGAAACTTAGAAAATGAATTAAAAAACAATTTCAAGGCCACCGTATAGAAGACATGTGGCATCCAGTTTTCATATCTATATTGATGGCTTATAAATTTCGTCATTATATCCACGAAATAAGTGCCACGAAACATAGCAACCGTTATTGTTGCAATTGAGACGAAAAAACGTGGAAATAGCAACAAAAAGCCGTCGCAATTTTGATATTATGTATTAGTGTTTCCTGCTGCAGTTTCGCTTTTACTTGAACGTAAGTCTCATCTCTATTTTGGGATTCAAGAACTCTTGCTCTCAAATCTTATTTAAAAACACTTAATAATGCTACATGGAATTTTATGCTAAGGGAATTTGTGTGGAGAACCTCCTGCAATAAACAATGAGAATGCACGATATAACAAAAATATTGGAGCACAAAAGAAAATTTATTGATCGCGGGCCACTTAGAGGGGGAAACCTCCTTTGAGAAAGCTTAATACAAAATAACTCTTTGATGATTTCATTGGCCTCAACACTTAGCTATATACTAAGTCTAATCTAAACAATTGTTACTCTCCATGAATGTGGGATAATACAACATACTAACTGGATGGCTTAACATCAACTATTAATCCCCATGAATGTGGGATAATACAACATACTAATGGGACGACTTACAAATCATATGCGTCCAATAAAATATACTAACAAAATAAAGAGGAGGGTTGACACAGGTTCTTAACCTCCCCTCCCTCTTAGAAAAGCTTTGTCCTCAAAGCTTAAGATGTGGAAACTGTTTCCGAATCTGAAGGAGTAGTTTGCATGTAGCATCCTCTGGTTGCATGTTGTGGAACTGATTTGAGGACCTTTGTGATGGACCGAGAGAGAAGTTGACAACTGTGCTTAATGAGGATGGCCTCCAACTTTGAAATGATGGATCCTTCATTATCCCATTCTAGTAAAACAATTTGTGCGCTGATGTTGGTGCCAATCACTTGCAGAATGCGAGAAGGAGGAAGTGCCAATTTATAAGCAGCATACCCATTCTTTTGAAGAACTATATATGGGCCAGAGATCTTTGGAGTGAGAATTTTATTCCCTTTGTCTTTCAACAACGATTGCTTGTAAGGCTGCAGATGAAGAAAAACCATATCACCAACTTGAAAAGTGCGCTCAGAACGGCGTTGATCGGCCTGTTGTTTCATGCGAACTCTTGCCATGTGAAGATTGTTTTGCAGGAGATGAAGAATCTGATGTCAGTTTCGAAGAACACATTCAATTGCCTGAACTGGTGAACTACTGGGGGTGGATGGAAGGAGTACTAAAGGTGTGTGACCATAAAATGCTTCATATGGAGTCATTTTAGATGTAGTATGGTAGGAATTATTATACCACCATTCAGGGAGAGGGAGCCGCTTTTCCCACTAATGTTGTTCTTCAGAGGTGAAACAACAAAGATAAGTTTCCCAATATTCGTTGATGACTGTAGTCGAACCATTTATTGGTGGGTGAGAAACTGAACTCATATGAATTTTGGTGTCAGTGAGGCAAAAATGACTTGTGAAAGCTGTGTTGCAGTCTAAGACAATGGAAGAAGGGATTCCATGAAGAAGGAATATCTAGTCCATGAAAATTTGTGCGATTGAAGAGGTGGTATATGAATGGCTGAGAGCACAAAAATGACTATATTTGGAGATTCGATCCACCACAACCAAGATTACGGTCTTTCCTCCATATTTAGGGATCCCTTGAATAAAATCCATCGAAATATATGTCCAAATCCTTGTAGGGGTGGGAAAAGGTTCAAGCAATCCAGAAAGGAGTGTAGTTTCACCCTTGTGGTGCTGACGAGGAGCACATTCGACAACCATATGTTGAATTTCTCATTGCACCCCATTCCAAAAGAAGTTACATTGCTCCAGCTCATATGTTTTGATGAACCTAGAGTGCCCTGCCGATGGAGAAGCATGGAGTTCATAAAAGACCACATTTTTAAGGTCTATGCTCTGGGGAAGCACCAGACGACCTGTGTATCTCAGAGAAAATCCATCCCAAGATGAATACAGTACCACATAAGGGTTACTGGCCAACTATTGGATGATTTCGGATAATGAGGAGTCATTGACACAGCCTTGCTGAACAGAGTGTAACCAATTTGGAATAGGAATAGAAATAACTGAAAGAGAAACATGGGCATCAAATGTGTGGAAAATAACATCCACCACAAGATTGTCTTGAGCCTTCTTAAAGTTGTAATCCCTGGGTTTCCTAACCCATTTCTGTTGTGCTGGGGATGAGACCCGTTGTTCCAGAAAATATTTCAAACTTTGGTGATCAGTATTGATGCTGAAAGGATTCTTTAAGAGGGATGGCCACCACTTCTGTACTGTGTGCAAAATAGTCATCATTTCCTTCTCATATGTAGAGGTGGATAAACTATTTCCAGAAAGGGATTTGTTGGTGAATGCAATGGGGTGCTCATCTTGAAAGAGGACAACCCTAATTCCATTGTCGTAAACATCACTCTCAAGAGTGAAGAGCTTGGAAAAATCAGGCATCTGAAGGGTGCATCAGAATGAAAGATCCAAGGGAGTAGTTGAGACTGTTGAAGGTTGCATCTGAATGAAATGGAGCTGAGCGATGAAACCATGTGAATCTGTCTTAAGGAGCTTTTCCATGCGATGGGAATTGATGATGCTAAGAGAACCTGGTTGTACGCCATTGAATGTGTGTTTGTTCCCATTGACTAAAAATTGCATCGACAGTTCAGCAAAATCCCATAAGATGGGTCCAAGAGTGCGTAATCATTCAGTTCCCTAAATCACATCACATCCTCCTAGAGGCATGGAAAAAATGTTAGAGCGCAAGTTATAATATCCAATAGAGATACCCACATTGCGACACTTTCCTTTGTAAGGTAAGGTGCTCCCATTGGCAACAATGACTTTAAAGATGGAGAAAGGATGGATAAAACTATGAGCTTGTTTGGCAATATGAGGGTCAATGAAGTTACGGGTGCTACCAGAATCAATGAGTATTGTAAGAGGAATCTTCTTGAAGAAACCCTTGACCTACATGGTTTGGGGGGTGGTGACTCCGGCTAATGCATGGAGAGATATCTCTAGGTGTTCGTCATGAGAATGAGGGTCAACATGCAGCTACTGAATGTCGACCTGATCATCTATTGGATCCTGAGCAACTTAACAAATTTCAAGTGCAGGCGGAGATACCACATCTAAGAGATAGAGCTTTTGTTCAGTACATTGATGTCACCAGGTGAATTTCCCATCACAATTATAACAAAGTCCTTTTTCCCTACATGCCCGCATCTCGGCTTCAAACAAATGCTTGATAGGAGTGGGTCTAGGAGTTGGAGGGATTGGAGGTCTTTGTGAAACCATATTTCTGAAGGGAAAAAAAGTGGATTTGGGGCATTGCTGAGCCCTGATATTGTCCTCCGCCAACTTAGCCAACCCTAGGATTTCCATCATTGTGTTGGGACAGAACATGTTAACCTCAAATCGGATTGTATCCTTAAGACCACTGATAAAACAACTCCTCTAAAATGCATCAGAAAATCCTTCTGTGTGCTTGACTAATTTCTCAAATTTTGTCTAATACTCTCTCACAGTGCCAGTCTAGCGAATTTTGGTGAGTGCTCCTGTGAATTCATCAAAACCACTAGGGCCAAATCAGTGCAAAAGGAGTTGGAAAAAGTCTGTCCATTGGGGCTCTTCATGATCCTTGATGTACCAACAGAACCATTGGAGGGCTTCACGTTCCAAATGAAATGATGCAAGTGGGACTTTGGTGACATCAAAAGTATTATGCATATTAAAGTATTGTTGTGCCTTATGTATCCATCCAGTTGGATCATCACCATTGAAGTGAGGGAAATCAATATTCAACCCATGAAAGTTGCTGGAAGAAGAGAACTCAATGGTTGCAGAAGACTCAAGCTATTGTCAGTTGCTCATGGCTGAATGTTGAAGATGGAGGTCAAGAAATCTTTGATCCAGATTTGTGAGTTTGGTCTTGAGGGCGACAAGTTCTTCTTCCATTTGTCTATTTGCTCCTGCGCGGGTGACAACAACATTTTTTTTTTCCCAGGGAGGAGGGTGGGGGGAATGGGTAGAAAAACAAAAATAGAGAGAGTTTTAGAAAAGAAAATTTTGATTTGGGAAAGACGTGAGTGGGTAATTGGATTTGACTAGGTTTGGGACACTTTATGAAGGACAAGGAACAAAAAATGTGAATTTCAGAAGCGAGGTGAAAGAATGGGAAAAATTATCAGAGAGGCACAATGAAGCAGAATTTAGAAACGAACACTATGGCAAAATTTGAAGGGGATTGGGTGAGAATTGAAGAAGTTATGACAAATGTGTAATTTCGAGCTTTGGGAAGTGGAATTTGGGATAGGGTCCTCAATGAATGAAATATGCAGAATGGAATGACGGGGGTGACTATGAATTTTCAAGGGAAATGGCGCTAAATCAAGGAAGATATGGCTAAAAAAAAACAAAAATTTATACTCATTTTTTTTTTGAAGAAGAAATGATCTATGGCAGTGAAAGAAAGTTGTGCTTTATCAACTTGAAATGATTTGTGACATTTCTAAAATTCTGTGCGTTATCAACTGTAAATAGATATGGAACCCAGGTATATTCAACTTCCTAATTGTTCAAAGGTAGTCACTCGGCCACGAAGGATGTCTCAAGCTTGAGTATTAGGGTAGTACCCCTCACTTCACGAGGCAGGTAAAACTGCTAACCGCTTGGCCAAAAATGACAGCTCTATGGTTTTCCTCATGGATGGGAATCTAGTCAATCTGGTGGGGGTTGTTACCCTTTTTGCTTGGCAAGTCCTCTCAATGGCCAGCTACTTTGGGGTTCCTATGATACTTCTCACAATGAGTTTTAGGGCTATGCCCAAGTACTTCCCACAGTTAAGCGGATAGGGTTTATTCCCTGATCCGAATGAATAGTACTGCTGCAAGAAGAAGAAATACTGCAATAATCATGGTGCCAGAAAAAATGTGGCAGAAATTCCACCCGGTGCCAAAAAAAAACCGTAATTAGAGTTAGGGTTTTGAGACGAAATTTTAAAATCAGCATAACCAGGTCTATATTGCTTAGAATCGCTATTATAGCCTGCTTATGGAACTAGAACAGCCACTCTGCTTCTACCCTCGTGATTGGAATAGAAATCTGGGCACCCGGTCATAAGATTTTCGCTTTGCAATTTCCGTAGCCATCACCAAAATTCTAAAAAATTGATGATTTTAAATCCGTGATATCTCCACTTCCGGAACTCCAAACGAGATGGTTTGTTTTTTTAAACTATGCAGTTTTGCAAGAGGAATTCAGATATGCAACCTGTTTCTTCTGATTCTATGCAAAAAGTTTCAGAAAGTGATCTAAAAGTCGCCACCCAAGTTTGCCCTCTTTTTCTTTTTTTTTGAAAAAAAAAATATCCACTTGTTCCAAGGAAAGTGCTCTGATACCAGATGTGGAGAACCTCCTGCAATAAACAATGAGAATGCATGATATAACAAAAATATTGGAGCACAAAATATATTTTATTGATCGCGGGCCACTTCGAGGGGACAACCTCCTTTTAGCAAGCTCAATACAAAATAACTCTTCGATGATTCCATTGGCCTCAACACTTAGCTATATACTAAGTCTAATCTAAACAACTATTAATCCCCATGAATGTGGGATAATACAACATACTAACTGGACGACTTAACGTCAACTATTAATCCAGATGAATGTGGGATAATACAACATACTAATGGGACGACTTACAAAGCATATGCGTCCAATAAAATATACAAACAAAATAAAGAGGAGGGTTGACATGGGTTCTTAACAATATGCAACCTTATTCTATTTTTCTTTTATATGTTTGATTTCAAAATCAAACTTGCATAGAAATTCCAGCCATCTAGCTTGCCTAAAATTTAATATTGGTTGATCAAATAAATATTTTAAGCTCATGTGATCGGTTCTAAGATCAAATCTTCTTCCCAACAAATAATTTCTCCACATCTTGAGAGCATGTACTATGGCTGTTGCTAGCTCTAAATAATGAGTTGCATAATTATTTTCATGCTCTTTTAATTTTCTTGACTCATAGGAAATCACAAAGCCTTCTTGCATAAGCATTGCACCTAGTCCTTTAATGCAAGCATCTGTGCACATTACAAAATCCTTCTTAGGATCTGCAATCTTCAAAATAGGAGCACTAGTAAGTAACTTCTTCAACTGCTGAAAGCTCTCTTCATTTTTTTCATACCATACAAACTTTACACTCTTCCTCTGCGGTGATGTAATTGGATGAACAATCTTGGAGAGTCCTTCAATGAATATTCTATAATAGCCTACAAGACCCATAAAATATCTAACATCTGTAACATTATTTGTAGTACACCAATCCATTTTGGCTTAAATATTTTTTGGATCCATTGAAAGTCCTTCTTTCGAAATATCATGACCTAATTATTGTACCCTCCTTTGATAAAATTCACACTTGCTTAGCTTTGCATAAAATTGGTGCTTACTAATAATTTGAAATATCATTCTTAAATGTTTCTCGTGCTCTTCTTCATTCTTTGAATAAATAAGAATGTCACCCAAGCACATTAACACGAACTTGTCCAAACACTTGCTAAAAACACTATTTATGAGGCACATGAATGTGGCAGGTGCATTAGTAAGTCCAAACTACACCACCGTGAGCTCATAATGGCCATACCTTGTTCAGAAATTTGACTTGTGAATGTCTTCTTATTTTATTCTCACTTGAAGATAACTAGAGCTCAACTCATTTTTAGAAAACACTTTGACCTCCTTCATTTTATCAAACAAATCATCAATTTTGGGCAATGGGTACTTATTCTGTACTACCACTTTATTTAGTTGTTTGTAAGCAATACACAACCTTAAAGTCCCATTTTTCTTTTTGATAAATAACATTGATTCTCCCCATGGAGACACACTTGGTATCATATACTTCTTGCCCATTAATTCATCTATTTGCATCTTTAATTCTACCAATTTCGGCGTCCCCGTTCTATAAGCTTTGGAAACTAGCACTAACTCTGGAACAACATCAATTGTAAAATCAATGTCCTTTTTTGGTGGTAGTCCCAACACTTCATCTAGAAACACATATTTGAACTCTTGTAACAACTGATAATATCCTATATTTGGGCCTTTTCCTATAAAGAATATGATATATCGGTTGCATATAATTGACAACCTTTCTTGTAAAACTTTCTTAAATGTAAGGCTGAAATTTTCCATACTGAAACTTGGTTGGGAATCCCTTTTACCAATCTCACCCTTCCCTCTTCATCAACACATTCAAGGAACTTTTCATAACAATATACCTTGGATCTATGCATTTCCAACCAATCCATACCAATAAGAACATCATAGGATACTAATGTTAGGACATTTAAATTCTCATTTGTGAGAATCCCATTCAACTCTATGGGACAGTCCATCACTACTTCACTCACTTTCCTTTTTGTTCCTGTTGCTAGTTGAACTAACCATGACTTATTATGCTTCATTTTTCCAAGAGAACAACTTTCAACCACTTTCGGAGAAACATAACTATTACTAGAGCCTAAATCAATAGAAACAAAAATGGATTGCTTAGCAATCTTACCTTCAAATTACACTACTATTGATTGATTGTTTTCCTGATGATTATCCAACACTGCATAAATTTGTGGAGTTTCTCTTGCCATATCCTCCACTGTAACTATTGATTCCAATCTATGTAAGCCTCGAGGGTTCTCTCTCAAGTGAATACAGTATTTAAGCATGTGGTTTTCTCTACATCCCCAACACTGAAGTGGCCATTTTGTTCCTTTCTCTACCATTATTGTTGGTGTACTTCCACTTCGTGCTTGTTGGCCTTGTTGAAAATTTCTTGCCTCATTTTTTAATGATGGCTTGAATCCATTTCTCATTTGGTCAAATCTTCCACTTGGATTTCCCTTCCATGATGGATGAAAGAATGATTTTCCTTTGCTCTGTTCATAACAATTCATTTCCATTCTCATGGCTTCATCAAGAGTTGGTGGATTAACAAACTCAGTCTTATCTCTGAAATTTTGAGGCAAACTTCCAATTAAGCTTTGAATTTTTATCCTTTCAACTTTGATATTATCCACATACCTCAACAATTCCAAAAATTTATGGGCATGTTCTTCCATAGACTTGTCCCAATTTTAATTCATTGAAATCCTTCCTCTTATTATCATAATACCTCAAAATTAGGTATTTTTCCTTGAAATAGTTTTTAAATCGCTCCCAACTGATCCTTCTTTCCTTGATTCCTTTTACTTGCATGAGGTTCTCCCACCAAATCGAAGCTCGGCCATTTAGATTGTAAATATCAATTATGACAATTTCATTTCTTGAGTAATCATGAATCTTAAAATATTTCCTCATTCCAAGAATCCATGCTTCTTCCTCTTGACATGTCTTACTTTCTCCATCAAATGTGGGAGTCCTTGCCTTCCTAAATTCTCCTTGGGGAACCCTTTCAAATTTCCTTCTTCTTTCAAATATGCTAGAAGAAGGATTTGGGATGATTTGAGAATCTCAATAATCACATGACCTAATGGAGGAATATCTTGACAAGGATATATTATGTTCCCTTCTCAAAGAACAATTTATCGGACCTAGAGTCCTCTTTCTAGTGCAAATTCCAGAGCGACTCTCTGCACTTCTTATTTCTTAACCAATATTTATTAGATTAGATATAATATGAGCTCTCTGTTGAATGTTATTGAGGATTTGAAGGATGGAAACATTAATCTATTTTTTCTCTTCTTGAGCCTTGATCAACCTCTCATTGAACCTTCTCATTGTTTCAACCAAATTTTGGGGAGATATTTGCTCTCTCTCCCATTTGATTATGTCTCAACATTTTCCTCTTGCATATTTTCTCCTAATAAATCCTCATCATGCTCATAGGGGTTTTTAGCATCATTCATGGTTTCCATTTTCTTTTGGAGACTCTTTTCCTATGCCTCATGCCCTCTGCTACAATTGTTCAAAGATTGTCAACTACAAGCATTGTTCATCATAGAGAGATTTGTTAGATATATTAGGAATGTATGTAATGAAAACTAAATCATTATGATTCAATGGAATTAGTGTCATGGAATAATTCACAGGGATCTTATGCCTTCTTCTTTTTTGTTCCATTTATGCATTTTTGGAAACTACCCTTGTTGACATTTTTTTTCTGTCAAAACAAAGTCACAAACACTTTTCTGCTCGAATCTATGAGACATCGAAATTCCTCATTCATATTATGATTATGTATCCTTATTACCTTCTAGATAAGCTTTCTAACTCCTTTATTTATGCTTGATTCTGACCTTGTATATAGAATTCGCATTCTTCCAAAAATGTCGATTTTGCCAAATTCTACACTTTTTCCATAGGTGCAATTAGCTTCGGAGGCCAACTTCATAAACTTGTACAAGAAAATATAGAAAGAAATACAAAAACCTTTCTACTAGGAGAAGTTAGTAAATATGACAAGGATCACTCAACAACTTTCATATCTCTGATATGATGCACCAGTCATCCTCTATAAAATTATGGGTTTGACTGCTTTTGACTTTTACAACTTTTGCCAAACTTGGGAATTTTTGGCAAAAATGACTATCTCCCAAACTAAGCATTTCTGGGAAAAAATAATCAAACTAAAGTTGTATATTTTATTGAGTAAGTAAATTATCAATTTTAATATTTTTTTTGGTTTTGACATCTAGGGTCACTTTTACTTCTTGTAAGATTTTCAAAATTCCCAAAGGTTTCTTCGGAATAGTGCATTTTGGCCTTCTTTCAAATCCCTGATTCACATCCTTTGGAATTTGTCTCCAAGATTCCAAATATATCCACGTGCTTATTTTATGGTTGCACCATAAAAATTTCGACCCAAATCAAGCCCCCATTGGATCTCTAGACGCTAATCGGTAAAGTTACTAATTCAAATTTTTTGTCAAATTAGAGAAGGATGGGATTCATATTCTCACTAATGATTTTGTGGCCTTCATTAATGGCATCTAAATTCCACAGGTCTCATCCAATTCCAATCCAAACTTCTCATGTTATGGTCGAAACAATTTTTGAGCTCTACACTTTAATCTCTTGTTTTTTTCAATCACACCGCAAACCTTTCTAGGTTGTTGATCTCGATGTGTTGACCTTGACACTAACAATCCAGATTTCAGAAGTTGGAAGTCAACACTGTCCAAAAAAAATATCAACAACCCTTTTGACTTTTCAATTCCAATGTCAAAAGTCGAAAGTTGACACTGGTTGACAACAACTGTCCATTAATGACCCTTCTGACGACCATCGTGAACCTTTACTTCATCGCACCTATGGAATTTGGTCTACGATTACCACAGAAAACTCTTCTTAGCTACACTCCATGAAAAAATTCCATCGTACCCATGGAATTCACTTCGTGACCTTTTCTCCATCACTCTTGTAGACCTTTCCTCGAGACACTACCACAGTCCCCATTTTGTAGTGGTATTATTCTCCACCGCACTTGCAAACTTTCTCTGTGGCTCCCCACAAAGTATTCTTCATGATATCCCCGTGAAACTTTCTCCATAGCAGATGCGGATTTTGGACTTTATCCACCAACACATTGTTCTGGCACGGTTGGTCCACATTAGACCCCTTTCTCCTACATGGCATAGGTAGGCCTACCTCAGATTTTCCCCCAAAATTTTATTTTTCCATTTTCAGAAGTGGTAATGACTCAATAAGAAGAGGTTTTGGAGAATTGTTGCTAGAGTCGTTTCTAGTTAAAAGGAAACATGTGGATAGACAGTTTCTTCCCATTGGCTTTCCCAACCACCATTATTTAATGTGTAAGTTGAGGGTGCATTGTTAATAATATCCATTGATCACAATTTATTTTTTCCCCAATTGCTCAATTCGATATGTTATTCATGTTGGTAGAGTTACGGGTTCAATTTCTGAGCTCCATTGAACACCAATCATTAATTTAAACCCACAATTTCACCAAAATGTTTATTAGCACTTCTTGTGCATTTTTTATTTTCTCCCTGTAAGTGTGGATTTTGTCCCAGACAGCCCCAGTGTTGCAATCATTAGTTCTGATACCACTTTGTCGCATCCCCTCCCATCAATACGACTAGAGGAGGAAAGATGGATGACACAAGGAATGCTAAATTCCACCTCCATGACCAAATTACTAATTTCAATAAATTTTAAATGTGTGTGCAAATTCTAAATAAACATACACATCATAATTAAATTATATCAATGCACACATAGCATGCATTTACCAGCATGTTCATCACAGGCATAAAATAAAATCATGCACATAAACAAACTAATTCTCATGCTATGGATAGGAGTCTAATTTGATAATTCAAATTGGGTCATCTCATTCAATTTAACATAAATAAGCAGCCCTTCATAATGCACAAATTTTCCAAATTTGGAAATAACAGTAAATACTTATCTTTTAATTGGAATTGCACGAGGAAATAGCTATGGAGGAGAAATGTTCCACCCAACCGTAGGTCTCTCTCCATCCTATATTATTTCAGTTGAGATACCACCATTTAGTTGGGATATGTATCCACTCAGGAGGAACTACTCAAGCTCAATCACAACCATAGGAACAATCACTCATGTTAATCCAGCACACAGATGGGTTTGTCAAGCTTGCAGGCAGACAGGGATGGAGAATGCTAATCCAGTGAGCTCAAACATAGAACTATATGCATCTCAATTGATCTCAACCAACCTTGGTGCCCATAATACCAACCACATCCAACACAAGGATGGTCCCCTTCTTTGCTACACACTCCCTCAAAAACCCCTTCCCTCCCGTGCTCTTTAGGGTGGGCATAGAAATGTCTAAGTTGATAAATATTCAAATATTCTTTCCTTCACTGAGTCTATCGAACAATTCGTAACTCTTATCTCTCTCCCAATTCAACCCAATCTTGTATTTTTTTGAATTCTAGCCACGTGACTCTCAATCACAAAATTTAACTTATGGGCTTCCAAATCTGGGTCTTCCTATGGATTTCGGGCCTTTGACACTCTCATATTTTCCCATATTTTATATATGGACTCCTTGCAATATTTCACTACCCACACACATTTCTAGATGTTTCTGACCCTCTAAAACGTGGCATCTTTCTTGGTTGTGATTTTGCAATTTTCACTACTCGGAATGCATAACAGACTGAGAATTAATGTCTAGTTGTTCCACCATAAAATGTGGATGATGGTAAAAAAAAATCCACAAGGGAAATTAACTTTTGGGTCAAGTAAATTGGTCCCATACTCAATCATACGAATTTATGGGTTTTTCCCATGCTTCATTAAATCCGCGAGCAAATTTATCAACTACCCTCTTACAACAGAATTAAATATCAGCAAGGGGAGTCAAGATGGGTTCTCAATATGACACTTGGAAAAAATCGATTCAATCCCAAAACCCCTCACCTCTCCTTGGTGGATACATACAAACCCCCTCATTTTAGTTGCTTCCACAACTAGCTAGCTCTTGGAATTTTATTGCATTATAAATAATTAAATATTTTTACAATTTCCATGGCTTACTAGCACATGGCTCACAAAATATAAAATACTTTCCTTTTAGAAGCCGATTATTCACTAATGGGACCTTGGCCTTGAGCTTCATGCTAGGAATTCATATATCACATATCCATAATGTTGATATATAAATTCATTACATTCTAAATGTCAAAATGGGGATATTACAACTTCTTCATGAGGGGGAGATGGTATTGAAAAACAAGATTCCAAATATTCATCCATGGTAGGGATATCGCCTTCAATATGTGGAATCTCATTTTCAAATTCATGATATGTCTTTACTGTTGGAAAATCAAAATATTGAGAGGGAGGGTTAATAAGTATTAGGTATTTCCTTAATTTTTATTACCTTATTTAAAACAAAATAACAATAAAAACATAACACGGTATTTTATCGTGGAAACCCACTGGGAAAAATCACCAACACTTTCTATTACTGCGAAATTATATTTTCAAGTATTTTGCAAGCACCGACTTGATGGATACGATAACACCCAAGATTTTCAGCTATGACTGAAGGATGTGTTATCACCCAGTAATATTCCTATGGTTGTGGTAGGAGATCACTTGGGTAACCATTTCAAACCAATCTTTAGAGTGTATTCTAGCCTCTGTAGTTAGAGAGGGGTCTCTCTTTGTCACAAGAACATTCACATGCACATATGGCTTTAAACAAGCATCCAGAAGGCTATATTTTTTGGGGGAACTGATTTTTATCATTTAAAAAGAGTGTAAGACATACAAAAGTCAAATACCATTGGGAAATGAACTCACATCCTAAATCATTCAATGGTTTTACAACAATAATGAGTGGTGATTTTCCTTTGTAATCTAAGGCAAAGTGGATGTCGCATTCAGTCAAATATATTCAAGTGGTGGTAGGAGAAATGAGAAAAATCCTAGTGAAACAAGAGGCACCTATCTATGGATGAATCTCTTGGAACACTTTTAGCAGAAATATAACAAAGGATAATAACTGAAACAAAGCATCTAGCAATCGATGAATTCTATCCCAGCTATCATAACACTTATCAAACATGATTTCTGATGCAGGATCGTTTGACGAATTCCTTGCATACAATCTAGAAATGTGTTAGAAAAGTACACGTGCATGAAAATGGGAAATATAGGAAACACAGACTAAACATTGAACATTGTGATGAATCTCATACATTCAGGGTATGCTTTGCATTAATTACTTCCAAGAAAATTTGTATATCTACAAAACCAAGCATAGAGGCTTCAAAATATGAATGTTGAACCCCTTATTCCTATCTTGAGGCTGTACTTATAGTGTAATGGGATCCTGAGACCAACCTCAAAATAGATCCAAATTCATTTACAAAAAATCGGGAATCAATCCCGCACACACAAAATCCTAACAAATTACGACCTGGCATATTCACTGTGATCATGAGCAAATCAGGAAAGCACATTGGGCTATGCGTGATGGATGAAAATGGGAAACTTGACCTCTAGGACTCAGGCTCGCTTGATGAAGATGGTTGTTCAAAGGATCTTTGATCGACCTGCAACAGTTTTAATCCCCCTTGCATCTTCCGCCTGCGAAATTGTTCTAGACCGTTGATATTTCTAGAAAACACTGGCATGAACCTACATGTGTATTGACTTGCACACTTTATAAAATTCCACTGAGTTCTAGAAGATCAAACCAACAACAATTTGAACTAGCAAAATTTTTACCATTTGTTGATCAATTTTATCATACCATGCTATGTAGACGTATGTCTTGGATTTATCCACGAGCATCTAAATTCTGTGGATTTCAAATGTTCATTTATCTATGCATGTTGAATCAGTGGAATTTCTCTCCACTGTATATTCATTCCTAATTATATATTCTCTCTTAAAACATGCATCCATTTTAAGCAATTCCACAAATCTAGAAAGTTACTTTCTATGTGCAAGTTGAACCAGCGGAATCCACCTCTGTTGTGGATATTTCTTAGTCATTTATCTGATTCGTTGAAAGCTGCAAGGTCTACCAGGTTCCTCATATCAGTAAATCCACTTATCCCATGTGCATGTTCCCCTTTTCCACACCATCGATCTTAGACAGAAACTTTCCCAACCATTGATCTAAGATCAAGCTGCGGGATGTGAAAAACATAAAGTGGGATCTTTGCTTTCATGATGCTGAATTTTTATATTTTCGCTTTCCACCTTTTCACTCCCTTTTAGGCCGTTGATCTGTACAGGAGCTCTCGGAATCATCGATCTTGTGAAAAGAGGAAAGTGGGATTCCAATCATTTCATCACCAAATTTCTATATCTCCGCTTTCGGATTTCCTCCTTTCTTCTCATTTCCCAGCTATTGATCTTCAGTGGAAAATTTCCGGACCGTCGGTCCTATAGATCACAGAATGTGGAAATTCAACTTTTTCACAACCAAACTTTTGAATTTTCTCTTTCCACCTGTCGCCTTTCTACTCCTTTCCGAGCTGTTGATCTTCGGCGAAAGCTTTCCTAATTTTCAATCTTGCGGATCGCAGAAAGCGGGTTCACCAAGTTTACGACCAAAATTTCACCATTTTTTGCTTCCACCTTTTCACTCCCCACTTTCTCCTAGACCATTGATTTATGTTGGATTCATTCTTAACCATCGGATCTCGGACTACGGAAAGCAAAAATTGGGTTTACCACTTTTGATAACCAAATTTTTTCCTCTTCAACTCTTCCACTTCCGATTTTTATTTGGCGGAAGCTCTAACTTGAGGATGTTATCCTCCCTATGAGGTAGCAAAAAACCCCATAGACCAGGTGCCTAATCCATTGGTCTTGTCCCAAGATTTTCCTGAAATCCCCAACGTGCTCTAAAAACAAAATTTGAACAGATACTGAAAACAAACTGAAAATTTGCTTAAAAGAAATGCTTTCCATGTCAAACTTATTCACACCTACCTACCCTAATTTATAAGCACCAATGCCCAATCAAGTAATCTTTGACTTCTAGTGAATCCAATCAAGCAACTAATCCCATCAGCAAACTTTCTCCTAATGCTTGATCAAAAACAGAAACACAGAACTTAATGGAAAAAGGTCATGATGAGAGATCTGATCTTTAATACACACACATAAACCACCATTCCCACTGCAAATATTTTCCACATATTCATCCATTGGATCATGACAACCTGCAAAATTTTTCTACTATGTACCTGCCATGACAAAGATGCTCCATATATTCATCCACTGGGTCATAAAATCCATGACAGTCTTCAAATTTTTATGTCATTTGCTTGCCCAAATAAGGCTGCTCAAATTCTAACTCCACCTGCACACTGTTAAATTGCTTTTCACAAGAGCCTTCAAAATAATTCTCATGACATTTTTCAAATGGATCATCAACAATCTCCTTTAAAAATTCTGAAGTCACAGCTTGATTCCCTTTATGTGCTTTAGCAGAAATATCATCCTCTCCTTCAAGGAAATCAAGTGAAATGAACTCTTCTTGACATGAAAATTCTCAATTTGAAGAACATGAAGACACATCCCACTTAGGACCCTCATCTTCTTCTATGTGATCCAATCCTTCATTGCAGACTACTAGTTCTTTAGGTGCATTATCCAAGTATCCATCCTCATATTCATCATATACAGGTGGACTGAAATCTTCTTCAAAAACACCACAGAGAGAGTTTGTAATAGGTTGATTGCATTCTTCATAAAACAAATTGTAACACTCTTGTACAACACTAGGCTGGTTATCTTCTTGCTCATAAATAGAAGGATTGGAATGCAAAACAGATTCTACTTATTCACCCTTCTCATTATCCATTCCTAAAAATGCCATGACATTACTCATAACCCGAAGTTTATGCGTTTGATTAGAAACTCTTAATATTTGTTTCAAAAAATAAAATGAGGAAAAACACAATGCCAAACAACTACTTTCATATCACTCATTGTAATCTTCATAAAAAGAAGGAATGGAATGCAAAGTAGACTTTAGTTGTTCATCCTTCTCCTCTTCCACCAGCAAAGAAGGCTTTGTATGTTCATGTAAATATTCAGGTGAAATTTGATTTTGAAAAACACACAAAGGTCCTTCTTCAACTATTAACTCAAAATAAGTTTCCTTTTTTATTCAAACTGCAAAGGAACTTCAGGAATTCTTTGATTTCTTGGAGGAGGAAGCGGTCTTCTAAAATTCTAGTTTCTATTTTGTTGCTCTTGATTTTCCATGGGAGGTGATCTATTGTCCATAGTGAGTCTCTCCATAAACGTTTCCATGATTTTCATCATCATGTCCATATTGGCCTCTTGTGAGTTAGAGGAAGAAGGATGTTTGGGCTCTTTACCCTTCCTTCTATCTCCCTCTTCTCTCCTTTTCTCTTTAGCAGTAGTCAGGTTTATTTCTACCTCTATGGAATCATTTATCATATCATCCATGGAGACAGATTTTCTTTCACTGAGACATAAGGTAAATTTGCTATCAAAAGCTTCAGCATATTGGATTTGGGAAGCACTAGGGGGAGGCTTGAACTGGGCAGGGATGGAATGATACAATTTCATAAACCTGCCAAAAAAATCCTAGATAGATTCACTCTCCCTCCTCTTCATGGAATGGAATTGGGACAAACACTTCCTAGGGTTTTTCTTTTCTGTCCATTTTATCTTGAAAGAATCCTCAAAAGCTTGATAGCTCAAAATCGAGTTGTCCAAAATATTTGTGAACCATTTTCTTGCTTCTCCAGCTAGACTTTGGGAAAACAGTTTGACTTTAATGTCCTCATGGTCTACTTCCTCCAAGTTTGTCTAGTATGAAAACCATCCCAAGTGTTCCTCAACTAAATACCCCCTCTCCCCATTAAATTGTTTGATTTTTTTGGCGTATCCCCGGGGAAGTTCGTGAAGAGTAGCAGGGAGAAGTAAAGGGGAAAACGTTTTAGCCTTTTCTAGGGTTATAGCAGGGTTTCCAGGAGGAATTGAAGCTAGTCTGGCAGATAGAATCAATGTGCTTCGAGGAACTGTAGAGCTATGAGGAGCTGTAAAATTGGATGATGAAGGATGCTTAAGCTCTATAGTGGTGGGAAACAAGGATATGGAAGTAGACTACTTTGTGGCATTAGAGTTGAATGAGGCCAATTGAGAGGGAAATAGGGGGAATTATCGATCTGACAAGGGTTGGATATCCCTACCCAGAGATTCAGAAAAGGATGCAGTATCAACTATAGCACCATGATTTTTACAGGGATGATCATTGTTCTTATGTGGCTTGACTGAAGGATCTTGGTCAAAATAGTATGTACAAGATGAAGAGATAATTTCAATTCTTAAAGAAGGATATACAAGGGTAAATCCATGGCCTTGTTTTGAGTGCAATAAACAATGGGAAATTCATTTGACAAGCTTGGGAATTGATAGGAAATTCACACTTCAGTACCTTATTTTTTCAGCATTCCTTTCCATTTCTTTGCAGTGAGCTCATCCCCCCAAAGAATCGCCATAGAAAATTATGAAGACTGGATTCTTTGAAGGTGGAGTCACCAGGTGAAAGATGAACATACTTCTTGATGTTTTACCATTGTTCACCATTAACAGTTAAACCCGAAACTCTTTCCAGCTTCTTGGCCGCCAATATTTCCAGTGGATTCATCTTCCAAAATATTTGAGTGGAGTCGCCAGATCATATACAACCAACATGTGTCTATGACCGACTACTCAACCAAGTTGTAGAACTAGAACAATGTTGTTTCCTTGAGGAGATAATAGCAATTAGTCCCTGGCAACGGCGCCAAGATGTTATCACCCAGTACTTTTCCTATGGTTGTGGTAGGAGATCAATGGGGTAACCATTTCAAACCAATAATTAGACTATATTTTATCCTATACAGTGAGAGAGGGCTCTCTATTTGTCACAAGAACATTCAGATACACATATGGCTTTAAACAAGCATCCAAAAGGCTAGATTTCTGAGGGGAACTGATTTTAATGGTTTAAAAAGAGTGTAAGATAGACAAATTTCAAATACAATTGGGCAATGGAGTCACAACCTGAATCATTCAAGGGTTTTATAGAAATAATGAGTGGTGATTTTTCTTTGTAATCTGAGGCACAGTGGGTGTTACATTTAGTCAAATATCTTCAAGTGGTGGTAGGAGAAATGAGAGAAACCACAGTGAAACAAGAAGCACCTATTTATGGATGAATCTCTTGGAACACTTTTAGTAGAAATATAACAAAGGCTAATAACTAAAACATACCATCTAGCCATGGATGAATTCTATCCCAGCTATCATAACACATAACAAACACGATTTCTGATGCAGGATCGTTTGATGAATTCCTTGCATATAGTCTAGAAATGTCTTAGCAGAGTACACATGCATAAAAATGGGAAATGCAGGAAACACAAACTTAACATTGAACACCGTGATGAATCTTGGATGTTCTGGGTATGCTTTGCATTAATTACTTCCAATAAAAGTTGTAGATCTACAAAACTATGCATAGTGGCTTCAAAATATGAATGTCGAACCCCTTCTTCATCTCTTGAGGATGTACTTATAGTGTAATGGGATCCCAAGACCAACCTTGAAATAGATCCAAATTCAGTTACAAAAAATCAGGAATCAATCCCGCACACACAAAATCCTAACAAATTCTGACCTTGCCAATTCGCCATGATCACGAGCAAATTAGGAAAGTACGATGGGCTACACATGATGGATGAAAATGGGAAACTCGACCTCTAGGACTCAGGCTCGCTTGATGAAAAAGATTGTTTAGAGGATCTTTGAATGGCCTGCAACATTTTTAACCCTCCTTCCATGTTCAACCTGCGAAATTGTTCTGGACCGTTGATCTTACTGGAAAACACTCGAATGCACCTACACGTGTATTGACTTGCACACTCTGTAAAATTTTGCTGAGTTCTGGAAGATTAAACCAACAACACTTTGAACTAGTGGATTTTTTCCCATCCATTGATCAATTTGATCAAACCATGTTGTGTAGACGCGTGTTTTGGATTTATCCACGAGCATCTAAATTTCACAGATTTCAAATGTTCATTTATCCGCGCATGTTGAATCAACAGAATTTCTCTCCACTGTAGATTCATTCCCAATTATATCTTCTTTGTTAAAACAAGTATTCCTTTCAAGCAATTTCGCAAATATGGAAATTTAGTTTCTACGTGTAAGTTGAACCAGTGGAATCCACCTCCATCGTGGATCTTTATCAGTCGTTGATATGGGCCGTTGAAAGCTTCGGGGTCTACCAAGTTACGCATATCAGGAAATATACTTATCTCGTGTGCATGTTCCTCTTTTCCGCACCATCGATCTTGGACATAAAATTTCCTAGCTGTTGATCTGAGATCAAGCTACAGGCTACGGAAAATGAAAAGTGGGATCTCTGCTTTCACAACGCTAAATTTTTTAATTTCCACTTTTTGCCTTTTCCCTCCCTTTCGGGTCATTGATCTATGTGGGAGCTCTCTGAACCGTTGATCTTGCGGAAAGCAGAAAGTATAATTCCAATATTTTCATCACCAAATTTCTATATATCTGCTTTCTGCTCCTTTTCGAGTTGTTGATCTTCGGGGGAAACTTTCCTAGCCACCAATCCTGCAGATTGTAGAATGCAGAAATTCAACTTTTTCAAAACCAAACTTTTGTATTTCCACTTTTCTCCTTTCTACTCCTTTCCAAGCCATTGATCTTCGTTGGAAGCTTTCCAGACTGTCGATCTTGCAAATCGCGGAAAGCGAGTTCCCCAAATTTAAGACCGAAATTTTTCCCTTTTCTGCTTCCACCTTTTTACTTCCCACATTCTCCTGGACTGCTGATTTATCCCGGAGTCATTCTTGACCGTCGGATCTCAGACTGCGAAAAGCAGAAATCAGGTTTACCACTTTTTATAACCAAATTTTTTCCTTCCATGCTTTTGCTCCCAATTTTTCTTTGGTGGAAATGATTTTTGGCCTTTGATCTTCTCCACTATGCATCCAGGGCATCCATTCTGGTCAAATTTTAACCTTGACCATATTTTTCTAATCCATGCATATTTATAAGGATAAAACTCAGGATTTTCAATAATTTTTCACTGTCTTTTCCTTTTGCAAGGGACTTAGCATGGATGCACCTGTAAATATCTTCAAATTTTAGCACAGGTGCTAACAAGATGCACTGACACCCCAAATTTTTAGCTACAACTGAAGGATTCACCAACACCCTGTTTACCATCTATGACTAGAAGGAAGCTTCGATTTCCTACAGGCTTTTGTTGCCTTCCCTAGCGCCTCCAAACCTCCCTTAAAATGATTGTGTGTGCTCTATTTTTTGTACACTTTATATTGGCAATTTTTGTGTGTACTTAGAAGCTCTATTTGAAAAGATAAATATTTGTTTATATACTTTCAATCATGCCTTTTTCCTAATAGGTATAACTCTTCATCGTGACCTTTTACAAATAAAACTAATTTATAATTACCTTGTCTATTTAAACTTGTACGTTTTAACAATATGATTATGAAATATTTCTACTTCACAATCCCGACTTAGACATATCAATTTTCGACATTTTTATCCCTTGATTTACAATATTTCATCAATTCTGAATATGACTTATCGATTCTGATGTCGAGAATCAACCACAAAAGAAATATAATACATATTCCACCGTGAGTCAACTCCATCGTTTCGACTTTGACTTTGTTGATTCTAATTTGAACTCAAATCCATCAATTCTGACATTTATCGATTATGATGTCAAACTAGACTCTGTCGATTCTTACTAATTCAATGTCGAACTCTAAATTTGACTGAACTAAAAATGTTCGATAAGCAATTGACTTCAACTAACAACAGGTCAACTAGATCAACTTCGACTAACAATAGTCGACAATAGGTCGACTTCAACTGTCACTGGATGACAATAGATCAACTTGGTCAACTAGTTTAACTAAGTCAACTTTGACCTCAAATTACAGAGACTTGACCATAATACAATAGGTCGACTAGGTCGACTTAGACTTGATGAACACTTTCGAAAACACTTTTGACAATAGTTCGACTTCGACTTAATGAACACTTTCGACAATAGTTTGACTTCGACTTAATATTTTCCTTTGTTATTAATGAACATCTTTGACATCAATGACAATCATATCCAACATTCTCCCCCTTTGTCATTGATGACAACAACTCTGCAATTTTTCCCCCTTTGGCATTAATGGCAAAGGATCTCAATTCTCTCCCTTGGCATCATTTCACCCCCTATCGACTGTATCCTCTTCTTGTGACACCATATGTTTTCTAGTTTTATCCTAAGGAAGAGGGATAACCCCTAGTTTTTGTATGATATAGGAAAAGGATACTCGAGTTAACGGTTTATTAAATATGTCTGGTATTTGTTCATTTGTATCAACATACTCCAATTTGAAAACATTTTGTGACACGTGTTCTCTTAAAAAATGATATTTTATTGGAATGTGTTTGGTCTTGGAGTGCATAACATGATTCTTGGATATGTTTATGGCATGCGTGTTGTCATAGTGTATCACAATTGGGTCCTCATATTTCACAAGTAGATCTTCTAATGTTTGTTTCATCCAGATGACTTGAGTACAACATGATGCAACAACAATATACTCAGCTTCTACTGTCGAAAGTGAAATGGAGGACTGCTTTTTTCTTAGTCATGATACCAAGCAATTTCCCAAGTAAAATGTCGCTCCATTGGTGATATTTCTATAATCAATACTTCCTACACAATATGCATCAGTAAATTCCTTTAGAGTGAAGTCATTTCCTTTTGGATACCATAAACCATACTCCATAGTTTATTTTAGATATCTAAAGTTTATTTTTACTGCTGTCACATGTGTATCTTTGGGAGTTGATTAGAATCTGGAGAGTAAGACTATACACTGCATCACATTTGGACTTGTAGTTGTTACATATAGAAAACTACCGATCATTGACCTATACATGGTATGATCTACTTCCAAAGACTCGTCATCCTTACTTAATTTACAGGTTGTGACCATGGGAGTACTAACTGGTTTTGAGTCTTCCATTTTTAAAAATTTCAACATATCTTTAATATATTTGGTTTGAGAAATGAAGATCCCTTTTTCTGATTAAGAGACTTGTAAGCCAGGGAAGAATGTTAGTTCACCCAATATTTACATTTCAAACTCCTTATTCATTTCTGAAGCAAACTTTACACTCAAAACCTGTAGATCACTTCCAAATATGATATCATAAATGTAGACAACAACAATGATCATGTTTTTGTTTTCAAACTTTATGTAGATATTATTGTCAATGACCCCTCTTCTATATCCTTGTTGCTTCAAGTACTTGTCCAGTCTTGATAACCATGATCTTGGAGCTTGTTTGAGGCCATATAGTGCCTTATTTAGTTTGCAAACATAGTCTTTGTTTTCTTATAATAGAAAGCCTTTAGGTTGTTCAACATATACTTCTTCTTCAAGTTATCCATTAAGGAACATAGATTTTACATCCATTTGGCATACTTTGAAGTTTTTATAGCATGCAAATGCTAAAAACATTCTAATGGCTTCAAGTCTTGCCACATGTGCAAAAGTTTCTTCAAAGTCAATACCTTATATTTGAGCATATCCCTTGCATACTAGTTTAGCTTTGTTTATTATGACTTGATAATCTGAATTTCAAGGGGAATATGGTCTAAATTCATATTTATGAGTCATAAAAACATTAAATGGAGAGGCCACCCTCTCTCTTTAATCATAAAAACATTAAATGGAGAGGCCACCCTCTCCCATCCATGGTATTTGACAACCCTTGGTTTTGTTCCATGGTATGGATTCAAGGCACATTGCACCTCTTTGATCCATGGTATTTGACAACCCATGGTATGGCCCCAAGGAACATTGTAATAATGTTACAAAAATGATATATTCCTTCTCAATAAAGCATTCAAGGATTTTTGGCATCCTGCACTTCTCTTATTCTGAATGCTTTTCTTAGTATGGTTTGAGAGGTGAGGCTCAAAGAACCCTCTTTGAGCCTCACCCCTCCATGTGACACATTTACTTTATGTTTCTCTATCTAGTCTATTCACAACCCAAATCTTGTTGTCATGTATTTATCACAGCTGGTCCATTATGTTATCCTCTCTCAACATCCAAGTCTTCTAGGTCTCAGCCCCTAAGATCTGAATCAGTGGTATCAAAGCATGTATGCTCTCCATGGGAATGAGGATTTGAGAATAGTCTGGGTTCAAATATCTGCAGGAATTTCCATCCTCCTTTTGGCACACTCAGAGTCCATTTGCTGGTCCATACACTATAAGCATCACAGTTGGTCCTCAGGCACTAGATGTTATCTAAGTTGCAACAGGAAGTTAGATGATGTCTACAACATCCCATGTTGCTCTACAAACCCTTGGCATCCTTTGTGGCTCTCTACACTCTGATATAAAGCATTATTTCAACCTCATATGGACATGGAATGGATTAAAATCCTTTTTGCATACTTATTGGAGCTCGAGAGACCTCATTCCAACCCCATCTCATCCCAGCCATAGCGGTATGACCATCATATAAACACCATGATAGAAGAATTAAATGTCAACACGTATCTACAAACTTCAAACTGATGTTGCAAATCGCACATAGATTTCTAGAGGCTCTTCCATAGCTCATTGAAAATATGTTTCTGTCATCTACAATGGGTATTTTTTGGTTTCTCATTTACCTTCCTGGTTTGTGAAATACGCTTGTTTGAAGGAACACATGTATGTACATAGTGCGACAACACTTACATCAACTTCAAATATGTTTAATGGTCTCTATAGGATGTTCTAAATCCTCTACTACATCTCATTGGAAATTTATTTCTGTGATATAAAATGGGTACTTCACCATTTTTCATTTGACTTCTTGGGTTGTGAGATATGCTTGTTTGAAGCAGCACATGTTTGTACACAATGCAACCTCACATACAACAAATTTAAACAAGTACCATGGAATCCACATAACATCTCATGGGCTCTTACATATCTCATTAGAAATATATTTCTGACATCTAAAATGGGTATTTTTTGGTTTTTCAATTACCTTCTTGGTTTGTGAGATATGCTTGTTTGAAGCAACATATGTTTGTACATAGTGCAAATTCACGTACAACAACTTCAAACAAGTACCACAGACTCCACAGAACATCTCAGAGGCTCTACATAGCTCATTGGAAATATATTTGCGTTAGCTAAATTATATATTTCACGGTTTTTCATTTGGCTTCTTGGTTTGAGAGATATCGTTGATTGAATCAACATATGTATGAAAAGTAGTGCGTGTGCATCCTCTTATATTCAAAAAATATGTTATCTCTTCTTGGGCCACCACAGAGAAAGTATGTTTTATGGATTCAAAGGTATCTTCGATATCTCAAATGGGTCTTCAATATAATTCAATTTCATCACCTGCGTCAGAAGATGTGAATGGATTTGCAGCGAAACATCTATTGCACCAAAGATCATTTTTGGACTTTTATTAAATCATATTACAATCACGGTTATGGGTCAACCACATAAATCCCACAATTAAGGTTCAACCCCACAAAACCCACAATTACGATTATAGTTCAACCACACAAAACCCATAGTCATGGTTATGGTTATGGGTCAACCACACAAAACCCACGGTTATGGGTTAACCACACAAAACATTTCTCTTCATTGGAAATTGTAACATTGTAATCATGGGTCTCTTTTTAGCATGAAATGATGGGGACCATCATTTTCTAAGGGGGGGAGAATGATCCGAATTTATGGGGGCATATGTTCTAAATTTGGATGCATGAGTCATAAAAACATTAAATGGAGAGGCCACCCTCTCTTGTTCACCATAAAAACGTTAAATGGAGAGGCTACCCTCTCCCATCCATGGTCTTTGACAACGCTTCTTTTTATTTTGTGGTATGGCTTCAAGGCACATTGTACCTCTGTCATCCATGGAATATTACAACCCATGGTATGGCCCCAAGGCACATTGTAATAATGTTATAAAAAGGCTATATGCCTTCTCAATAAAGCAGGCAAGGATTTTTGGCATCCTGCACTTCTCTTATTCCATTGAGTTATTGGGTTATTAGTTCCAGGTGCTTTTCTTAGTATGGTTTGAGAGGTGAGGCTCAAAGAACCCTCTTTGAGCATCACCCGTCCATGTGACATATTTACTTTATGTTTCTATTTTTAGGCTATTCACAACCCAGATCTCATTGTCATGCATTTCTCACAGCTTGTCCATTATGTTATCCTCTCTCGACATCCAAGCCTTCCTGGTCTCAGCCCCCAAGATCTCGATCACTTGACCATCCTCATTAAATTTATTTTTGAAAATCCATTTGGTTGCAATAACATTTATGCCTTTTCGTCTTGGGACAATTTCCCAATTTTGGTTTTTCTCTATTTGGTCCAACTCATCATTCATAGCACTGATCCAATCATTATTTTTGCTATCCTATGCATTTTTTTGGCTCAATCAATGATATTAAGGCTTGTTCTTGAAACATTATTCTTCTTTGTGTACTAACTCCTGCATCTTTGTCACCTATAATTAGACTTTCAGGATGATTTTTTTGAATTCTTTTATATGGAGTTATTGTATCAGATGTAGGAGAGTATTCATATTTCACTTTATTCCTTGTTTTCTAAGGCTTCCTTCTTTTCATATTCCTCTTCTTCTTTTGTAGACTCCTTCTTTTGATAATATTTATCTTTTTCTTCCTTTAAATACTCCTCCTTTTGAGAATCTTCATCTTTCTCTTCATCATCAGTTTCTTCATCATCCTCATCTTCTTGAACTTTATTTTTTCTTGGTTTGGTGTCATCAACAATTACACTTGCACTTTCTATGATCTTGTGTGATCTTATATTGTAAGATCTATATGCCTTTTTGGTAGATGAATAACCAATAATTATACCTTCACCTACCAAATTTCCCAAGATTATCATCATCTCTCTTTATGTAGCACTTACTTCCAAAGACTCTAAAGTACTTGACTGATGTTGGTCTACCAAACCATAACTCATAAGGTTTTTTTCACTATTTACTCTATGTTGTCCTTTGTTTCATACATAAATAACTGTTTATATTACTTCTGTCCAATAGTTGTCGAGAATTTTAGCTTCATTGAGCATGGTTTTGGATGCTTCTTGAACTTTCATGTTCTTTCTCTCAACTACTCCATTTTGCTGAGGATTTTTGGGGCTGAAAACTAACTTTTGAGACCATGAGTTTCACAATACTCATTGCATTCATTTGCAGTAAACTCTCCACCATTTCCTAACCTTAGACATTTAATTTTGAGATTTGTTTCATTTTCATGTAGTGCTTTAAAAGCTTTAAACTTCATAAGGGATTATGATTTTTCTTTGAGAAATTCCACCCAAGTCATCCTTGTATGATCATCAATGAATAACATGAAGTAACACTCACCTTGCATGATTTTAGTCCTTGTAGGACCACAAAGGTCAGTGTGAGTTATTTCTAATGGTTGTGATGTTGTATGTTCTTTGATCTTGAAACTTTCCTTTGTGTGTTTCCCATGAAGACAATGTCTACAAACATAGCTAGGAGGTTTTATGATCTTTGGTAAGTTTCTTATTTATCCTTTCTTACTTATTTTTATAAGATTGTCAAAATTTAAGTGCCCCATCCTTCTATACCACAACATACTATCATCAATTTGACTCATGTAACATTGTTCTTCATTTTCTAGGATGTATACATTGCTTAAAGTTCTCACAGCAGTCCCAACTAGTTTTCCTGAATTTTTCTTTCTAATTTCACACTTCTTTGGAATCAAATATGCAAATGTGCCCTTGATCACAAGTTTGACTTATACTCAGGATATTAGGATTTAAGTTTTCTACTAACAAAACATTTTTTGCTTTAACCTTGTTTCTAAGAGCCATTGTTCCCTTCCCAATTATTTTAGAAGATAGGTTATCTCCAAAAGTAACTTTTTCCTTTTGATCTCATTTTAAGCTAATGATTTTGCTTGCGTCTATTGCCATGTGCTTTGAACATCCACTATCCACATGCCATAGATTTTTCTTTTATGTGGCACATAGAGCTATTGAACATTTTTCTTTTACATCTTCTATTCTTTTCCAAGATTTTATTTTCTCCTTGTCTCTAATTGTGGCTCCTTTTTCAATGGGAGTCAATGGTTTATAGTTTCTAGCTATATGCTCATAGTTACCACATTTGCAACATTGTTTGTCATAATTCTGTAAAGGTGTAAAAGAATTCTGACTTCTTCTTGTTGGAGGTTTACTAGAATTGTCTTACTTGTATGGAGATTTCTAATTATGTTTTTGGTTCATCCTACAATTAAATTATTTATGCCCAAAATTGTTATAGACATAGAAATTACCCAAAAAGAGTTGCAGATTTATGTTTGTCACTAGTATTTTTGGAATTTTATTTGTCCTCCTTTCATTTTGAAAAGAATTAGATTTTTTATTATATCCCCTTTTAACTGGGTCTCTCATGAGTACATCAACATAACACCTTTTGTTTCCATCTTGTATTGTGGGAGAGGGTTGTTAATACTTCAATCCTTTGTCATAGCCCAATCCATTTTTATTATTGGATGATCTTTGGCAACTTAGGATGTCATCTAGAGTTTTTAAGTTGTTCACAAATTTTGATTGAAAGGATTCTTCGTCAATTTTCTTTCTAAGGGAGACTAATTCAGCTTGAGATTTCTCTAATTCTTGCTCTCTTTTCTTGAGTTGTTGTTCTAGACTATTTTCAACCCTTTTAGCTTTTTGAAGCTAATTTTCTAAGTCATCAGTAATTCTTTATGTATCATTTTTTTTCTCTTCAACCTCTATCACTTTGTTTTTTAATTGTTTGTACATCCTTTTATACCTCCTTAATTCTTCAAGAGAAATTATGAGTTCTGCTTCAAGGTCTACCGCTCCTTCTGATTCTTCTTTAGGGTTTTCGCTTTTTATTCCCATCAATATAACTTCTACTTCGCATCTTCACTAGACTCATTTGAGCAGTTGTCATCCATGGAGTAAAAGGTATTTTTTTTTCTCCTATATTCCCATTTGTTCTTCTTGAAGTCCTTAAGGAACTCATCATTGTCTTTCGTGTTTGGGATAAGGACATTTGGAAGTAAAGTGACCAACTCCCCCACAGTTGAAGCATTTTAAGGGTAATTTCCATTTGTACTTACCTGTACGTTTATTAATATTTTTAACAAAAAGTGTTTCTTCATCATCAGAGTCTACTGATTGAATCGTAGTTTTGGATTTCTTGGATAATTTATATGCCTTGAAAGATACTTCCTTCTTTTGAGAGTTATCTTGTCCAATCCTCATCTCATAAGCTATGAGGATCCCATATAGTTCATTCATGGTAAGCTTGTTAATATTTTCTCTGTCTTCTAGGGTGGAAATCTTAGGATTGTAATCATTAGAAGTGATCTTAGCACTTTCTCAACTATGTCAATTTCTTCTAATTCTGCTCCTAGCCCTTGAATTGTATTAACAATTTTGTCTATTTTCTCAAAGTATTATGATGTTCTATTCTTCCTTCATTTTTAGACTTTCAAAATGAGCTTTAAATGTCTGGATTTTGGCCCTATTTACCTTGGTATCTCCTTCTTAGATGGTATTCAACTTGTCCCAAATCTCCTTCATTGTTTTGCAATTCATTACTTTAGCAAAGACTATTCTGGTTAATCCAACCAAGATTGCATTAACAACTTTTGCATTGTACCCAAATTGTTTTGTTCCTTCAAGGTCTGTGGGAGGATATTTTGGGTATATATACCATGTTTCTACAAATAACCAAACTTCAAGTCCAATAGACATTAAACGACTTCTCATCCTAACACTCCAGAATGCATAATCCTCACCATTGAATAGTGGAACCTTGGAGGTCATTTTTCCTTGTTGATCCATGGTGATAAAAAATATCTCTTCAAGTGATTAAACTTATAGTGAAGAGACCCGCTCTGATACCAATTGTTGGAAAATCAAGTAATACTAAGAGGGGGTTGAATCAATATTAGGTATTTCATTATTTTTTATCACCTTATTTAAAACAAAATAATAATAGAAATAAAACACGGTATTTTATCATGGAAACCCACTGGGAAAAACCACCAACACTTTCTATTACTGCAAAATTATATTTACAAGTGTTTCGCAAGCATCGACTTGCTAGATGTGACAACACCCAATATTTTCAGCTACAACTGAAGGATGCACCAACACCCCATATTTTTATCTATAATCGAAGGATGCACCGACACCATGTTTACCAGCTATGGCTAGAAGGAAGCTTCGAATTCCTATAGGATTTTGATGCCTGCCCTAATGCCTCCCAACCTCCCTTAAAATGATTATGTGTTTTTTGTTTTCTGTACACTTTATATTTGCAATTTTTGTGTGTACTTACACACTCTATTTGAAATTTAGATAAATATTTGTTTATATACTTTCAATCGTGCATTTTTGCCTAATAGTCACAACTCTTCATCATGACCTCTTACAAATAAAACTAATTTATAAATACCTTGTCTATTAAACTTGCAAGTTTTAACAGTATGATTATGAAGTATTTGGACTTCACAATCCCGACTTAGACAGATCAACTTCTGACCTATTTATCCCTTTATTTACAATATGTAGTCAATTATGAATCTGACTAATCGAATCTAGTGTTGAGAATCAACCACAAAAGAAATATAATACGTATTCCAACATTTTTGACTCCACCGTTTCAAATTTGACTTTGTCAATTTCAATTTGAATTGAACTCCATCAATTCTAACATTTATCGATTCTGATGTCAAACTAGACTCTGTCAATTCATACTAATTCAATGTTGAACTCTGGATTCGACTCAACTGTTAATGGTCGATAAGCAATCGACTTCAACTAACAATAAGTTGACTATATTGACTTCAACTGACAATAAGTTGACTATATTGACTTCGACTGACAATAGTCGATAATAGGTCGACTTCAACTGCCAATGGTCGATAATACATAAACCCGGTCATCTAGGTTGACTAAGTCGACTTCGAATTCAACTTACATATACTCGAACATAATATAATAGGTCGACTAGGTCAGCTTCGACTTGATGAACACTTTCAATAATAGTTTGACTTCGCCTTAATGAACATTTTTGACTTCATGAACACTTTCGACAGTAGTTCGACTTCGAATTAATATTTTCCTTTGTTATTAATGAACGTATTTGACATCAATGAAAATCATACCCAACATTTAGTTGGGTAAATTTATCCATATGATCAAGCTACCTCTCCACATTATTGTCATTTTTATTCATTTTAGAAAAAACACATCTCTAGAAAGAATAAACATTTTACTTACCTCATCGTAAAGACAATATGCCTTGGTTGTATTTGAGTACCCAAGAAGTCCCACTTTTTATTCCTTGCACCAAGTTTGTTTCTCTATTCCTTAGGAATTAAGGCGTGACAAGTGGAACCAAATTCCCTAAGTTGTCTCACCAAAGGAATGCATCCATACCACATTTTAGGTGGAGTATGTTTGGAAAGAGCTTAAGATGGACTTCCATTTATTGAATAGAATGCACACAAAAGTACATCACCCCAAAACAATAATTTCACATTCTTGAAAAATAGCATGGAACATACCACATTCAAGAGTGTGTTTTTCATGCTTTATGCTACACCATTCTACTGAGGATTATATGAAATAGTGGTTTAATTCATAATCTCATGTTGATGAAGATAGTTTCCAATTTCGTTAGAAGTATATTATTTCCCATTATCACTATAAAGAGTGCCAATATGAGATTGTGTTTCATTTTCAATCCATACATGAAAAAATTTAAATGTTTCAAATGCCTTAAATTTATGATTCAATAAATAAACCCAAAACATCGCAATGCAATCATCAATAAAAGTCATGAGATATTTATTACCATTTGCAGAAGAAAAAGGCATGGGGCCACACAATATTATTTCCCATTATCACTATAAAGAGTGCCAATATGAGATTGTGTTTCATTTTCAATCCATACTTGAAAAAATTTAAATGTTTCAAATGCCTTAAATTTATGATTCAATAAATAAACCCAAAACATCGCAATGCAATCATCAATAAAAGTCATGAGATATTTATTACCATTTGCAGAAGAAAAAGGCATGGGGCCACACAATTCAAATTGTGTCAACTCTAATTTTCTACATGTTCTAAAATTGGAATCATGATCAGGTTGCTTGTGATGTTTTCCAAGGATACATGCATCACACTACAAATTCTTTTTCATTGTGGGAAAACCATAAACATCATTCTTCTTTAACAATAAAAACTATCATAATTGATATGCACATATCTAGCACGCTACAAAAGACTACAAGACAATGTACCTTCATATGGTGGGAGAGGTGTGCATATTTATGTACCCTTGCAAATGTCATATTCATCTTCAACAATATCTCATCTTCCCATCCTGTCATGATGATTTGGTTGTCATAATATGTCCTTATAATTTCAACTTTTCCATCAACCATGTGAATGGAATGACACTTCTATTGAATGTGAACAAGAGACAGAAAGTTCTTATACAACTCTGGAAGATAGAGAACATTATGCAAAAAAATTCTAGGGATCTAAACAATTTGAGTATGATGGTTCCAATACCCTTAGGTTTTAGGCTAGATTATCTACCCAAAAAAAACTATACGATATGCGTTGTCATTCAATTCTTCAAAGATGTCTTTTTTTTAAATTCACATGGTAGGTAGCACCGATGTCAAACAACCAAGTGTCTCTCTTAGAAGAAATTGAAGCATTGAGCAAAAATTTATTTACACCAATAATGGAATGTGCAACAATGAAATGAGCAGATTCAGGAGATTTACTTGCTTAGGGAGGTTTACCTTTTTCTTATGTTTTTTCTTTATTCCCAATGATCTTCTCCCATGGAATTATGCATGTCTTTATCTAATGTCCCTTCTTTCCACAATAGACACATTGGAGACCGGACATCTCACCATGGTTATGTCTACACCTATAGATATAAAATTATTTCTTCCATGTCCTCTTTTGTTGTCACATCCTCTAGAAGAATCATGTGATTTCTTATTCCCTTTCTAAGAAATGGACATAGTTTCTCTAATGGATAAGTTGTCTTCTTTCCAAAGGTTTTCTTCTATTTGGCAATTTTCTCTACTAAAGTGTTAAATTTGAGACCCTTTAGTCGCTATCCACTAGCTTGAAGGATTCAATATATTGAGAGTAGTTAGGGTAGAGGAACTTCATTAAGTTTGTGAGAGAAATATCTACCTTACATAGAAATCCAACACAAAACAATACGTAGACCAAAAAATATCATGGAGTTAAAAATACACCATGACTTTGATACCACTGACAAGCTTGAATAACTCCACAATGTTTGAATGAATATTATTCACCATGGACTTCATATAAATATATAATATGTGACCTTTTCTTCCATCTTCCAAAAGGTACATTATTCTCCTACAACTCTTCGCATTACCTTATGACTCATCAAACAATAATATTTACAATTCAATCACAATCCACAAGATTAGATTTATTTATAGAATATAGAAAAAATAAAATTTATAATATTTAATATTATATTTTATTTAAAAGGCTATGTGGCAACTTTCACATGTTTTTGTTTAACAAAAAAAATAATTAATTATCACTTCCCATATCATGTTTTGATTTCGAGGTGACCAATTTTATATATTTTTATAGGAATAATAACTTATTAATGTGATCAATTTTATAATTACACTGAATGCATTAAATAGTGGAGACGGAGTCTTAATAGATTCCTTGTCGGTCTAGTGAATGGTTTTTTGACACCTATCCTGTAGTTTTCGACGCCTGGTTTTGTTGATCGGGTTTCATAGTGGTTTATTTGGTCTCGAAGGTTTGTTTAGTTTCGCAGAAACAACGAAGACACTGTCAACACTATTGATGGTATTTTTTATGTTTGTCAGCGTCCTTGAGGTCCATTAATGTCTCGCCAGTGACAACTCTTTCCTTATTGAAAATTCCTACCTTCCAGCATTGACAAGATGGTCGGGATTTTTGTTTCTTTTCTATCATTTGTTTCTTGGAATTTTTCCTCGATGAGGATTCACCATAAAGAGATACCATCTTTGGCATGGCGATGATGCCAATTTTGGCATACACTTAGTTGATTTACTTTGTGTAGGTTTTAAGATGGAAAAATGTAAGACTCAAGCTTCCAATTCACAAATTCGACCCCTATTTGTGCTTTATTTATGAAATATGGAGACAATTGGGGTTTTGATGGAAGGAGAGGGCCCTCAAAATTCAAGAAGCGAGATCGCTCATTAGCCGCGGAGGAGAATATTTTAATATTTATAAAAAAGTGGGGAAATCTCTATGTTAATGAAAGGATTACTACTTCACATCCCATGTTGTGGAGGAGTTGAGTCTGTTAATCTTTGCATTAATCAGATTGTTGTAAAGAGGTAGAATCGATTCCTCTTCTTGTGTACTTTGTGTGTATGTTGATATATATGCTTCTCCATTGATAATGTTGTTGTTGAAAGAAGAGGGGTTCCTCTTTTTTGGGAGAGGAGCCGAGTTATTCCCTTTTTAATCTTCCTTTTGTTGAGTCGGGGATGCGTTGTTGAGAGCCTATATTACCGAGGACAAGAGTCCAAACATCTTGCATAAAACTGCATTCCAATAATAAATACCCAATTGTCTCTTCAGCCTTATTGCATAATGTGAACATGGATGGTCCTTAGAACCCACATCTCTTGAGGTTTTCTCCTATCATTAATTTCCCATGAGCAATAGTCCAATTGAAAATTTTAACTTTGGGTGGTGCTATGGAGCTCCAAATCCCTTTCCATTTATGAGATTGAGGAGGGGGGCCAACATCTCGAGCAAGTGACTGGTAGCCTTGAAATGCATAGTAACCTCCCCTTGGGCCCCAACCACGATGATCTGTCGTTTTCTTAATTAATGGTGTCGCTCCTTCTAAGAGTTTTTTTGGTTTTGTGTGCTTATCTTGTAATTCAATTGGTAGGTCTAAATCGGTCCAGCACTCTTTGATAACTATAGGACGTGCTAAAATAATTTGAACAATAGGATAAGGCCTTATTGGAGGAGCACATCATCAGTGTTGTTATTTTTTATTTAACCACTAGACCAAGGCTTGATCACATCAATCACGTTGTTCTTTTTTTCCTATACTCACTAGAGCTTACTTCCACTATTTATGTATTTGACAAATTTTGCATCCTTGAAAATATGATTTCCTCCTCCTGCCTATCATGTATACACTTAGTCATGAGCTATAAATGTTTTTATAAATATGGTGGAACAAGTAATTGACTCCTTAGTATTACTCATAGTAAATTTTTTTACTTCCAGGTGTTAGTGTTTGAGAAAATATGAAGAAACTTGAACTTTAAAACTTAAATCCATAATTACAGTGCAAATAGATCTCGTCAATAATCCAAAGACATAAATAAATCAAACCATAGAACACAGGATATACCCTGGGAAAACCCTCCATTGATTCAGAGGATAAAAAACCCAACAAATAATCTTAAATTATGATTGATAATCAACAGAGAATGATTACAACACAATAGTAGATTGCTTGATCAGAGAGAACAAGAGATGAGAGATCAAATGGAACATTGTGGTGATCTTGCCAAGTGTATATCATTTTAATACCAAGCCAAAATATGTCCTACAAGGGAGGTAGTGAATATTTGCATGCTTCGGTACGTTGTTAACACTGAGAACATTGTTTTATCTTCAACCATGCACCCTCACTAACTTGGTGTCAAGTTGGAACTCCATAATTATCTCCTAGAAAGAAGATACGCGCCCTCCATTAATTCACTGAGTTTAACTGCCTCTAACTGAGTTGTTAATTGAATGAATTGAATGGAACTGCATGTAACAAAATGAAACTGAATGTAACTAAACAGAAGTAAATGTAACTAAACAGAACTGAATGTAACTGAATCATCATTGAATGTAACTAGTGCTTCTCCATCAGTGTCATCTTCAACAACCACTTGCATAAATTAAGGAGTTGATTCCATAATTAACTGAACTTGTTTTTATCACAACTAAGACTCAATTGATGTATTATTATTTAGATTTCAATTGGTCGCATACATGGACAATTCGAATTCTCTCTCCAACTTTGTGCTCATATTAATTTTCTCTGCATGGTCCATATGTGTTTTCGTTAATTCTATATCATATCATACTCATAAGAATTATTTTGAACCTATGATCATATGTATTACCCCGGCTCGTATATTCACATGCTAAAGTAATCACTCTAGTGGCAGCTAATCCCTAAAGGATACTTGTAGCACCTGTTGACCATGACTAGCCATACATCACATAGTATATCCTTGAGACTTAATACAACATAAGTCATGTGAACTTAAAACAACATAAGCTATGGACTTGATACAACACAACTCTCAAACCTTACCATAAGTTCATGATATTGACCATAAGATCCTATTACAATCATCTCTCCCGAATAGGACTTGATCAAGGTCCTAGATTGACACAACACAATATATTTAATGTAACACAATAATTTTGTGGACTTAATACAACATAATTTTTGAACTTGACACAACAAATCTCATGGAGAGGATTTGAACTTAATACAACATAAGTTCTATACTTGACACAACAATTATCATGTAGGATGACTCTCGATGTTGTACATATAGCACTCCCTCTCAGTGAGGGAGACATTATATGCCACACCAGGAATTTCCTGCACAACAATCTTATCTCGGAACTGTCAGAACTTCGTCACAGATAGAGGCTTATCACAAATTTGCAATCTGCTCATTAGTAGCTTGTACTAGAATTCATTTTACATGACTGTGACTTCAATGAAGTAAAACTTCATCTCAAATGTGTTTTATCATAACACACATATAGGGTTTTCCAGAAATCTTGACACCTAATAACTGTAGGCTCAATTATTTCACCCTACAAGGTAGCTTCCCAAGATACACTACTCCTCAGTATGTAGTACTATCCGTAAAACACATTTTTCTTCTGAGGTACTCTCAGACACACATCTTGCTTCTATAGTACTAGACAAAATAGACTTAGATTTTGTAGTACTAGATGCAAATTACAACTCTTATCTCAGGCTAAAACAATAGTTGGATAGCATAATCGAAAAAGGTATGTCATGTATCAAATACAATAAATATCCCATTCTAATATACCTCAAAGGTACTCAAACATATGCTTAGTAATAAGCATAAAATACAACAAATCTGCACAAATACCAACCAATTACTTACACATATTAGCATCATCTAGATCCAATCCAGGACAAAGTTTCTCTAAAATAGAAACCATGGATTTTGAATCCATCACATACAACATTATACAACAAATGTGTTATATCATGCAAAAGGAAAGGCTTATCTTCTTTCACTCTTCAACATTTGTCGACTTCTTGATTATTCTGCTATCTGGAGAAGTTCTCTGTGAGATTTCTATTCGCTATGATGTTCTTCAAGTCATGATCACTTTCTCAATGATCCTTCTCTTTATATTGCAACACCCCAACTACCTCTCTGAGAGGTTTAACTATTCTCTAATAGTCCAGACTATAATTCTTTTTGAGTATCAATAGTCTCTTAGACTTTGACCATGTCTTTGCTCATGTGGATTCTCTCCACAATAAATCACAGCCCCTGGCTTCCTGATTCATGTACCATGACTAACTAGTGGGTACTTTATCTACTATTGCCTATGAATACACATCAATACTCCCTCTTCAACAAAGAGGGTTTTTTCAGTACTCTAGCAATCTTATCTCGGATAGAGGCTTAGTAAAAATGCTAGAGATGTTGCTCATTTGTGGATATGTACCATGTCTCGAATATAACTGACTAGAAATCTCAAAATATTTACTGCTTTTCAACATCCTCTATCTAAAGAAACACATGTGGTATTCCTCGATCACTATACTAGTCATATTTCATATGTCTTTGGAACTCTATTTCACTGAGCAAGACATATCTGAGTCCACATACACTTTTACCAAGTAGGTACCACAACACATGCTATGTACAAACTGTAAAGCATATAACTGATCCTACGACTTGTAACTAACCAGTTTCATCTCAAACTTACTTTTGAGATCTTCCAAATATAATCTAAACTTCATATTTATTTCATATAGATGGCCATGGAATTTTAATCCATCACCATGATATTCTTCAGGATCTCTGCTGCACATTTTCCTTAACTAAGGAAAATATTATCTGGTGACTACCACACCTCTAATCATAAGAATCATAACAATATTCTTGAATATAGTTCTCATCATCCTTCAGAATATGAGAAGCATGTATGTCTCCTATTAAAAAGAGATACATCAACCAATTTTATTGGTTTCTTTAGGAGATAATGAAACTAGCAACTCCCTCTCATCATGTAAATGTGAGAATCATAATCTAGGTCCTCCATCACAGAGACTTATGTTCATCTATATCTAAAGCTATTCTTTTTCACATGAATGTAAATAAGATATAACATCTTCAGGAGTCTTCACATCTATCAGAATAGAATTAAGTCATATATTATGTCTGCTTCGCAAGAGGTATAGAAACCTCCTAAACTGTTTTCTTTCAGGCTCAGCCATCGAAATTACTCCACATTCATGTCCTTCTTTACTTGTAGGTAAGGGTATTTTTTTTTTGTAAGAAGCAGTAGAGATTCATATTCATGAAAACAAAAGAATTGTATAGAGCATCAAAATATTTCTATGGGGGATTTAAACTAACATACCACCTGCCCAATTTGTCAAAAATACTAGAGTTGGGGTTTTCAGAGAAATGGGAAATTCTTCTCTTTCTAGAGCTATATAATTCGAATAACATATTACAAATTAAAAACTGACAGTAGACAGACTTGAAAATTACATATTTTAAAAACAAGGAGACCCAAAAAAAATGTGATTCGCGGAGGGAACTAGGGATGATAATGGATCGTCTAGGGCGTTGCATCTCCTGCAAATAAGTCCGGTGTCTCCTCTAGGATCGAGCATGGTCTATAATATTCCACTGGAATCTGAGGTTGCATCTCTTGTATCAGCTGAGAAACAATGACGTTGGTTGGAGCCTCGCGGCCATGCTTAATAAGTGTAGCGCTTCTCTTATTTCCCCTATGTTCTTGCAACATCCTAGGAGAAATTCACGCCATTTTTGAGGTCTCACCGCCCTTCGTGCGCTGGTCCTTGTCTCCATCGTGTGTTGTCTGCACTGGGAAACACGGAATAGTGCCTCAAATTAAAATTTTCTTCCAGGGCACTGAGATGTGTATCAGTCTGGTTGACACAGGTGTGCATGCATTGGGATAAATACATGACACCATTCCATTTGATAGTCATGTTCTCCATCAACAACCCCAACATATTATTAATCATCCAATAATGATTGATTCTACCACTTCTTATTCCGAATGCAAGATGATTAGAGACCACCTTGGACTCCCACTCATCGGTCATACATCTAATAGGTATGGATACCTATGCTACTAAACCATTAGTATCCCCAAGGTTTTCCTTATAGCAACCACCTCCTCATCCTATGCTATGTTTCCTGGGCATCTTCTTCTTCAACTTTGTTGGTAGGCTCACAAAGCAATGAGCGCAGAGAAGAAGCTGGAAAGCCAAAATGCATGTAGAATGAAGGTTAGCAGGCCTCATAGTTTGAAGTGCCAACATCGTAGAGGTTTTCCTTAACACGCGCGGGATTTAATTTTCATGTGTTATGGCCCGGACTGGACATGACAATCCAGTTGCTTGCAGGGTTGGAAAGCAGTTCACCACCCTTAACATTCAATTCAACCATGTTGCCATCCGCCTTGTTTCCCGTGTCGTCGCCACGTGTTCTAGAAGCCAGGTGGTCCATGTGGAGGTCTCTCTTGTCACCCGTATCCGGGGGTAGGTAAGGGTATATTAATTTTCCTTACAAGACAAATTATTCTAATGGTTAGAACCATTTCATACTCATGAATTTTAATTCACATGAAATACTCTTAATATTCTTGCAATGGTTCATATAGTTATGTACACATTAAATAAATATTTCAACATAACCCCATTCATTTTTCATCTAATGTTTTGCAGTTCTATATCAGTCTTATATCTCATGAAGATTTAGGCAAACCCTTTTTCTTCTTAACATGATTTTCCAATTTACCAATAAAATAAAAAAATTGTAGCATATGCATTTATCATGTTTATACCATAACGTCATTCCTAATCCCAAGAATATATATTGTAATGAAACAAAATATGATTTTATAAAAGCATGTGATAATCAAATAATCATGCAGCCCAACATTCATATCTCACGAATCAATCATGCAGCTCTATATTCATATCTTTATAAATAATCAACATCCCAACATTCATATCTCATGAATCAATCATGCAACTCTATATTCATATCTTTATGAAACAATCATGCATGATTTATATTCATATCGTATGAATGAATCATGCAGCTCTATATACATATTTTATAAAACAATCATGCATGCTATATATTCATATATTATGAACAATCATGCATGCTCTATATTCATATTTTATAAAATAATCGTGCATGCTCTATACTCATATCTTATGAACAATCATGCATGCTCTATATTCATATCTTATTATGCACAATTGTTTGTAAGATATGAATATAGAGCATGCATCATTATTTTATAAAATATGAATATCAATCATGCATGATTATTTTGTAAAATATGAATATAGAGCATGCATGGTTATTTTATAAAATATGAATATAGAGCATGCATGATTATTTTATAAAACACGAATATAGATCATGCATGATTGCTCATAATATATGAATATAGAGACTGCATGATTTCTCAAAATATTTGAATATAGAGCATGCATGATTGCTCATAATATATGAATATAGAGCATGCATGATTTCTCATAATATATTAATATAGAGCATGTATTATTGTTTTATAAAATATGAATATAGAGTTGCATAATTGTTTCATAAAGATATTAATATAGAGCCGCATGATCGATTCATGAGATATGAATGTCGGGTTGCATGATTGTTCATAAAGATATGAATATAGAGCTACCTGATTATTTGATTATCATATGCTTTTATAAAATCAGATTTTGTTTCATTACAATCTATATTCTTGGGATTAGGAATGACGTTATGGTATAAACATGATTAAAATCATATGTTACAATCTTTCAATTTTATTGGTAAATAAGAAAATTCATGTTAAAAATAAAAAGGGTTTGCATAAATATTCATGAGATCTAAGACCGGTATAGAACTGCAAAACATTACATGAAATATGAATGGGGTTATGTTGAACATTGATTTCATGTGTACATAACTATATGAATCACTGCAAGTATATTAAGATTATTTCAAGTGAATTAAAATTCATGAGTATGAAATGGTTCTAACCATTAGAATAATTTGTCTTGTAGGGAAAATTAATATACCCTTGCGTGGGGAATAGTGATTCCATTTAGTTGTATAATAGGATTCCAGGCACGTGGGGAAAGTAAGATGGAATTAAAATAATAAAAACCCATGTTGTCATGCTATCACATTTGAATAAGCTCACATCACGTATCCTTGATTTGCCCATTTTAACCACTTTGGTCTTCTTAATCATGCACTTGCATTGTTTGATCTTCTTGTAAGATGAGATCATAAACTGATTTGTATATGTTCAACGAAACACCATTCATGTTATCTTGGCAGCTTCTTTATCTTTTCAACACATTCACATCTGATGTATACTTTATGATAAAGTCTTGTTAGCTCATCTACAACTTATGAGGGCATTAGTTAGGATCCAATACTCACATTGGTGCAACTACAGTTGTTGTTTTACCGAGTTCATTGGAATTACACGAGGACCTTTCTTCTGTGTAAATAGGGAGGTTTTTCCGCATCTTTTATTCAAGCAATAGAATATCATGGCTTTGTATTTTGATGTAGAAATTATGAATTTTATTACACAACTCATCTTACATAGATAAAAGGTGTTTGGGCATCACATTGATTGGCCTCCTTAGATATATGTATATCTCATTAAACCTTATGTCAGAAGACACATAGTTTTTGTCATTAAAATTGTATCTAAGAGGAGCATTTTGATATCTCATTATTATTCTGCTCTCAATAATGTGCCCAAAAGTATGCCCTTCATATTTCTATCCTTAAAATGATACTTTCCTTTTTTATTACTATCGTTGACATTTTCTCACAAAGCACCAAAAGCTACCTTGAAACAATCTCAAAATACTTACTTAAATCGGGGACAATTTTAATATGCTAATCCAACAATAGAACTCTACTACTATGTTTTATTTCCTAAAGCTTGTTGTAATATCGTTTATGATTTCCTAGAAAATTATGAGATTATTGTAGTTGTAGACAATTATTTATTGTATCTCTTACATCATTGACCTTTGAAATTATATTTCACTAAGAATTCCAATATTCATTCTTAACCTTTTTTAGATTATAAGGACCACACTCAGGCATGACCATATATTCTATTACCCAGTCCATGATTCCATTTCTCTTCCTCTTTATCATTTTTTGTACGTTGTACATGCTTGCTTTTTAAGAAAACAATTCTTAAGCTTTCCATATTTTTTAGCATAGTTGTTGCATGTAAGTATTGAAGTTCATCATTCTTTGCAAAAAAATGTCATCCATTTTTTTTGAGGAGGCTTAAATGTTTGACATTCATATTGTGGAAATTGGGAAAGGTAGCAAGGTGAAGTATGAGCTGGACAAAAAAAATTGGTTTGATCAAGGTAATATTTATTTATTTTGAGCCTTCAAAATTATTATTTCTAATAAAGTGCCCATTTTGTAAGTAGTTGTTTTGTTGGGTACGATATTTTTTATTTCTAATCAAGTTCCCTTTCTGTAAATAGTTGTTTTGTTGGGTACCATATTTTAGGTAAATTTTTAAATTCATGATTTTTATTTTGGAATGTATAATTGCAGGTAGATCGAAATTTTTACTCATCAGTAATTTATCCTCATACTTATGGTTTCATTCCACATACCTTGTGCGAGGAAAATGATCCATTGGATGTGTTGGTCCTGATGCAAGTAGTATCCCTCCATAAAATTATGAATTTTGCAAGTTTTTGCATCTCCTGTATATTTATATTCATGTATTTCCCAAGTACAATAAGTGGTTTTTGTTGGTTCATTTAAGATTGTTTTGGAAGCTCTTAATTGCAGTATCATAATTTGATTACCCCTTGATGTCTCAAACATTTTAAATCAACTCGTTTATGTGTGTAAGTTTATGCATATCTTGTTTTTCCTTTACAAGTGAGTGCAAAGTTCATTGAGGATGAGTTATTCCGTAGCTGTTTGTTATTAAGAGGATACTATGCTTTCTGGAAAAATTGCAGGAACGTATTTATCCGAGATTATTTCTCCGGGCTAGATCCATTGGTGTGATGCTTATGACTGATCAGGTGCATACAAGTTACTTTGTTTAGAAATAAAATCTATTGGAGGTTGAAATATAACATATGTTTTGAAACAAAGTACATTAATTAATCCATTTTAATAATGTACATTGTTAATTATTGCACGGTCTATTTGTTGGAAAGGGAGAACAAACATGTTGAAATCTTAATAAAACTCTTGAATTAAAATCATAGAATAATTTAAATGGATTATTGTGCATTTTTGAGTGCGACAAATGTTTGTCTCTATCATTAGTGTTGTCTTATAACACAATTTGTTTGAGGCAAAGAGTAATATCTTACTCTTGTCTTTTCATTATCAAAATAGTAGATAACAAAGGACATAGAAAGAATCAAATGAGAAGTCGTAGTACATATATTTAATAAAGTTAGATTCTACAAGTTGTGTCATTGCTTGAAAAGTTATAAAGCTTAATCAGTTTGATTTCATCCATTTTAAAGATGGAATAATGGGTTTTCCAAATATATTGAATTAATCACTTGATGCTTGTTGGGTTCCTTTCTGAATCAAATGAGAATTCATAGTTCAATATTTCTTATGTGTTAATTAGGTTGGTTAAATTCGAAATTCAAACTCCAAAAAGCATGAAATCCCCCTGGGGAGTGCTCCAAAAGTTTAGATAAAGTGCACCAAAAATCTTGCCTAAAATGCACCATTGAGAATTTGTCTCATCTGTAACCACACATAAACACAAAAACACACAAAGGAGAAAAAAACAGAGAACTATTTATCTGTTGATGGGAAGCATATATATCACAAATATTACCATCTTGCTAACATTTTTGTCCTCATAGTCTCACTATTATCTATTTTGTATGTGTGAGTATGTGTGCGGTTTGCATATTTTGAGTCTGAGTCTGAGTGTGGTTTGAGTTGGAGTCTCTTTGTGGCTTGCAAATTCTAAGTTTATGTGGCTTGAGTAGGACTTTGTGTGCAGTTTTGAGAGTCTGTGTCTGTTTGGTTCAACAACAAATTCTGGATGTGATTTTGAGTCCGAATTTGATTTTGAGGAATATGAATCATTCGATAGAGGAATCTAAATATATGAAGTGAATTTGACGAATCTGAACCATCGACTGGGCCAAACAAATTGTTAAGTTTTCTATGTTTTCATATCTTAAGTCCTAACTTGATTAGCATTTAATAGATTTTCATAATAACAGCATAAAGAGGATCATTGAAAGAAACACAATCACAAGGTACACAACAATTTACCCTAGGAAACCCTAAAGGGAAAAACCCATCCAAAATTCCTCAAAATAGATTACTAGTATGCAATGACCAAATAACAAGGTCTCATCAAGAAAGAGACCAAACCCCAAGCATAAGAGCCAAAACACCAAAGACATTGTTCCTCCTCCTTCTATGAATCTCCTTCTTTCTCTCTCTTGTGCAATATAAGTGTGAGTGAGCATGCATAAATGAGGGAGTGCACCTCCCTATTTAAACTAGTTTCCAAACTGACATTTTACCTAACTGGATTACCTACCTAAGTGACAGGGCTGACCTACCTACGTAAACTTCACAATAATAATTATATTAATCTTTTATGGGTGCTATTGACCCGAATTACAACTGAGGGTTTACCTCATGACATTTACATGACCTTTTACATCTATAACATCTCCCGAGGGAGGAATAATAATACTGTGAATTACAAGTAGAATATTCTTTGAAGTTACATTATTTCAACTCTCCCTCTTAACAAGAATGGTATTCTACTGACAGCAACAAAAACTGGTGTGGCTCGACACAACATCATCAGAAGGAGAGAGGAGGCATCATCAACATCATCTTTTGGAACATCATTTGGTACATCTGTAGATCATCAGAAGTTTTAAACAACATCATCATCGTCAACATAGAGCTGGAGTATCAACATCTTCAGTACAAAGTTGAAGTATCATCATCAACATCTTCAATATAGAGATGAATTATTATCATCAACATCTTTAGTACAGAGCTGAAGTATCATCATCAACATCTTCAGTACAGAGCTAAAGTTTCATCATCAACATATTTAGTACATAGCTGAAGTATCATCATCTGCAGCATGGAACTAGGGCATCATCATCTGCAGCATGGAACTGGAACATCAACAACAACATGGAGTTGGATCATCATCACCTGCATCATGGAACCGGAGCATCATCTGTAGCATGGATCTAGAGCATCATCATCATCTGATGGAACATCATCATATGCAAGATGGAATTGAATAATCATCTGCATAAAAATTGATACATGACTATCATCAACAACACGAGGTTGGCCCATCAACATAAGGCTGGAATAACAACAACAATGACACCATGAGGATTTCTCATCAACATAAAGTTGGAATAACAACAAAAACATGTGACATCATCATCAACAACTCGAGGTTGGAGCAACATCATCTAGGGTAGGTATAACAACAACCAACAGGATCATTCCTTTCAGAATTATGGGATCATGGACAACACATCTATGGTACTCAAAAAATCCTTCCTTTCAAAATTACGGGATCAATTCTTTGTGGAGCTACCAATACTTAATCACAACTAACACATGCATACATAGTATGATCCTTCCTTTCGGAATTGCAGGATCAAGTCCACTACTGATATCCTAGGCGATCCTTCCTTTCAAAATTACGGGATCAAGTCCACTTACTAACATTTTGGATGATCCTTCCTTTCAAAATTACGATATCAAGTCCTATACTAACATTTTTGGTGATCCTTCCTTTCAGAATTATGATATCAAATCCACTTACTAACATTCTGGATGATCCTTCCTTTCGGAATTACAGGATCAAGTCCTATACTAACATTCTGGACGATCCTTCCTTCCAAAATTACGAGATCGTCCTCTACTAACATTCTGGACAATCCTTCCTTTCAGGATTATGGGATCAATTCCACTACTAATATCTTGGGTGATCCTTCCTTTTGTAATTACGGGATCAATTTCACTACTAACATCATGGACAATCATTCCTTTCAAAATTACAGGATCATGTCCACTACTAACATCATGGACAATCCTTCCTTTCAGAATTACGAGATCAATTCCATTACTCATCGGTATTTAAGAAGATCCTTCCTTTCGGAATTACGGGATCAAGTCTAGGATGATTAGTCCCAACATATTGGATGATCCTTCCTTTCGGAATTATGGGATCAAGTCCATCCACATCAACATTTAAGACGATCCTTCCTTTCGGAATTATGGGATCAAGTCTAAGGATGGTTAGTCCTTCCACATCAACATTTAAGACGATCTTTCCTGTCGGAATTACTGGATCAATTCTAAGGATGGTTATTCCTTCCACATCAAATTTTAATACCATCCTTCCTTTTGGAATTATGGGATCAAGTCTAAGGATGGTTAGTCCTTCCACATTAGCATCTTGGATGATCCTTCCTTTTGGAATTACAGGATCAATTCCAACAATATCAACATTTAACACGATCCTTCCTTTCAGAATTACAGGATCAAGTCTAAGGATGATCAATCCCAACATCTTGGATGATCCTTCCTTTCATAATTATGGGATCCAGTCCATAAAGATCAACATTTAATATGATCCTTCCTTTCGGAATTACGAAGATCAAGTCTAAGGATGATCAATCCCAACTAAGCTACCTGTTGTGATTAGGATTCCATATTATCAATACGGATGTAGAAGTATCAAATTTCTATGTGCTTCATCTTATCATGGAACACAGGGCTCTTTGTCATCTTTATGCAGCTTTAGTTATCACATAGAATCATGGTAGCATCCATATCCAAATTAAATAAGTATTATAAAAAATTCTGAAGCGATATGGCTTCACAACTAGCAGAATAAGCTGCAATATATTCCGCTTCCGTAGTGCTGAGAGAAACACTAGACTTATTTCTACTTATCCATGAGATCATAGCTAAACCCAGACTAAGACATCCTCCTGAAGTGCTCTTTCTATCTTAGACACTTCCTACCCAATCTAAATCAGTATAACCATACAGTCTGAAGTCATGATCTCCAGTATAACTGATACCATAGTCTATCGTGCCTTTTAGGTATCACATCACATGCTTTGCAGCTACCATGTGAACATGTCTGGTTTTGACCAAATACTGACTCAAAGTGTTCATATAAAAGCATATATCTGGTTGGGTATTCATCAAATACATCAATGAACCAAAGATTTGTATGTATAGTGTCAAATCAACTAATTCTGATGAAGATTCAGCCAAAAAATTCAAGTGTGTATCCATGGGTGTGGCCATGGATTTACATTCCAACATGTCAAAACTTTTCATGATTTCCACTTCATACTTCCCTTGGTTAAGGAATATTCCCTCTGGACTCTGCCATACTTCAAGACCTAGAAAATAATGCATTAAGCCAAGTTCTTTCATAACGAATTATGCAGCAAGCTCCTTCTTACACTTTAAGATCTCATTCTAATTACATGTCAGGAATAAGTCATCCACATACAACAATGGTATGATAGGTTCATCATCCATAACCTTAAATTAAATGTTAGGATCAGCCTTACTTTTGGTAAAGCCCAAGCTCGTCAAAAAACTATTGATTCTTCCATACCAAGCTCTTAGAGCTTGTTTCATTATGTACAGAGCCTTCTTCTACTTACATACATGTGTCCTTATGTCTTGGGCTTCAAAACATTGTGGTTGTTCTTAACACTTCTTTGCATCCATCTGATGTAACTTCCATTATGTATTGGCTGCTAGTTCCATGATGGTTATGATAGAAGTGTACCTTGATACAGGAGAAAATGTCTCTTCATAATCGTTTCCTTCCTTTTGAGGGAATCTGCGGGTCATAAATCTGACTTTGTACTTCTCAATACTTCCATCAGACGGTATGTTTTATATTGTAGATACATTTGGAATATACCACACTTTTTCCTTCTAGATTGGGAATTAATTCTCATACATCATTCTTTATTATGAATTTATATTCTTCCATCATAGCTACTACCCATTCTTTATTTCAAACAACTACTTCAAAACAAGTAGGTTATTTGTCTACAAGATCATGCATCAAAGCCACATAATTAGGAAATGGATTTGGCTTCTTTCTCTTCCTTATGGAGCCTTCTGGAGCAACATATATTAGGAAATGGATTTGGCTTCTTTCTCTTCCTTATGGAGCCTTCTGGAGCAACATATATTTCAACTTGTTGAATAATCTCACAGGTCCAAGCCAACTTTCTCTTGTGGGAGATATTCATGTGAGGAGGTTCTTGGGGCTCCAATATATCATGTTCTTCATAATCTCATCATTAGGAGAAAGTGCAACTTCCTTCATCGGTCCTGCAGCTTTGGGAGCTACAACTTTCTCGACTTATGTCTTCATCAAAGGTTGCATCCCTCATGATCAATATTTAGGTTAGGTATACCTATAACTATCTTTCTCACATGTGGTAGGGATTTTATAGTTTTATGTGAGAAATCCTTCTATGATCATGTAGAATCATGGATCAAGGATGCTTATAAGTGATCTCTCAGTTCATACAATCCAACCTCTAGTGAGAGATATATATTCTAGAGAACATATTCTTCAACTTCTACTTTTGCTAACTTCCTGGGAGGTTCTTCTTCTTTTAAGTTTACATTATGTCTTTTGTTATTCTTCCTCTTAAATTCTTCTTTCTTTGTCGGACAATTTTTGGCAATGTGTCCTATCTTATCACAATGGTAACATTGATAAGAGGAGAAACATTTCAGCTTGTAATATCCCCTTTTATTATTTTGAAACTTCTTACGAGGATAAGACCCCTTATGAGTTTCCTTCTTGAAATGATGCTTTCATTTTCTTCTTTTGGTATGAGTAGTTAGAGCATGGCCATCCTCTCTAAGTAGTGCTTCTCGGTTAGCTACTCTAGCTTCTTCTTGAACACATTCTTCCCATAGGATATCAAACTTTAGGATTTCCTTCCTTACACAAATTCTTTGGATGAAGGAGTCCCATGGTCTATTAAGACCATTGAGAATGGTCATTAATAGTTCAATTTCATCAATCTTGTCTTCAATTGCTTCTAGTTGTTCTTTGAATTGAGAGACCCTTGTGAAGTATTCATGGATAGATTCACCCGTGCCCATCTTTTTACTTTTGAGTTGGGCTTTCAAGTTCATCTTTTAGTTGATGTTTCTTCCTTCATACATTCCTGAAATGGAATCAAACATATCCTTAGGTGTACCCTTAGAGGATACTTGAGGAATCAAGTGATCCTTGATAGAATCAACTATGAACCTCTTGGCTCTAATCATATATTTCTTGTACCTTTCTTTTGCTTCATCTTCTTCGGGCTCCGACATAACTCCCTTGATAAAATTTTCAATAACATTCTCTTCTAAAATGAGTCTTATTATGTATTTCCATGCACGAAAATTTTCTATACCTTCCAACTTGTCATCAAGATTTGTGCTTGGAGACATCTTGTCCCAGAGACCAGAAAATGACAAAAATTAAAAATTTCTCAGAAATGAAAATTGCACTCACTAAAAGATGCACTTGAATGAGGCGAATATGATGGTGTAGTAAGTTTCTGTAGAATCCAAATTCTAACCCTTGAAACTGAACTTGAAAGATCCTGGACTGCAGTTTCTGGTTCTGTTCTGGTTTACTGGTTTTCTGGTTTCAAGCCAAACTAGGGCTTGAATTTTTGGAGGATATGCCCAAAGGAAAACTTTGATCTTGGTTCCAAACGATGAGCCTAGGAGGGGAACACTTCCCTATGTCACATGTAATAAAAAATTACACTTTATTAGAAAACCCAAATTTCCTTGTTCGAAGAAGGAGAGAGAGATTTACCTCATGAAAGATTCCCCTTTTAGGCTAGCTCGGATACCACGTTAATTTTTCTATGTTGTCATGGCTTAGTTCCTAACATTATTAGCATTTAATATATTTTCATAATAACAACATAAAGAGGGTCACTGAAAGAAACACAATCATAAGGTACACAACAATTTACCCTGGGAAACTCTAAAGGGAAAAACCCAACAAACCTTCCTCAAAATAGATTACCAGTATGCAATGACCAAATAACAAGGTCTCATCAAGTGAGAGACCGAACCCCAAGCATAAGATCAAAAACACCAAAGATAGTAGTCCTCCTCCTTCTCTATCTCTCCTTATTTCTCTCTCTTTCACAATACAAGTGTGAGTGAGTGTGTATAAATGAGGGAGGGCGCCTCCCTATTTATACTAGTTTCCCAACTGACATTTTACCTAAGTGGGCTGACCTACCTAAGTGGCTAGGATGACCTACCTAGGTAAAATTCACAATAATAATTATATTCATCTTTTATGGGTGCTATTGACCCGACTTACAATCGAGGGCTTACCTCATGACCTTTTACATCATTAACATCTCTCGAAGGAGGAATAATAATAATAATAATGTGAAGTACAAGTAGAATATTCTTTGAAGTTACATTATTTCAAAATTATCTATTCGTTGATGGGAGGCATATATATCACAAAACTTACCATCTTGCTAACATTTTTATCCTCATCGTCTCACTATTATCCGTTTTGTATGTGTGAGTCTGTGTGTGGTTTGTAGAATCTGAGTATAAGTATGAGTGTGGTTTGAGTCAAAGTCTCTGTGTGACTTGCAGAGTCTGACTCTATGTGGTTCGAGTGGGACCATGTGTGTGGTTTTGAGAGTCTATGTCTGTGTGGTTCGACAACAAAGTCTGGATGTGATGTCGAGTCCGAGTCTGATTTTGAGGAAGATGAATCATTCGATAGAGGAATTTGAATAGATGAAGTGAATTTAATGAATTTGAACCATCGACTAGAGAAAACAAATTGGAAGGAAATACAAACTACTGCTCTCTAAACAGTACATTTTATTGCTCTTTTCTTCTCTCAAAATGCAGGTTCGATTATGTTATGCTCCCAGACAAGATTTTAATACAATTGTCCTTCCAAACCCCTCTTCTTCAACTAATTTGAGTGCCACAAGTATATATGGATGGCTTCCCTTGCCTTATATTTCAATTTTTAAATCTTGATTCCATTGCTCTGGCCACCCTAAGGGATCCACCATGTCTAATAGGTTTAAAATTTATTAGCGACAATTTAACGAACCACGATTGTTAAATCTAAATTTTGAGTAACATTTTTTTTTAGCATTATATCTTATTAAGAATTAGGGATTTTAGTTTTTATTATCTTTAAAATTGAGAATGAATTAGGGAATTTAGTTTTATTATCTTTATTTCATAAATATTTATGTATCAATATAACTGAGTAAATTGTCTTTATTTCAATGATCTTTATGTGGTCCCAATCATGTTTCGTAGGTACTAGCTGCACTACCCCATGACATTAAACGACCTAATGGAATGTTATATTTATCACCTAACACTGGTATTGATTCTTTAAATGTTTATTTTATCTTTACCGACTCTACCAATTTTCATATTTCCATGTGGGTAAGCAGCAGTCCAAAATAGCTAAACAGTCTATGGATTTTCAAGGGAATGGAAAATCTACATCTTCACCCTTGGTGAAAGTTTCAATATAATTTAAGGGGAGGCAGGTGCAGGAGGGGTCATCCTTGACCCTAGAGGACAAATGGTAAAGACCTTTGCATGGGGATTGGGACACAAGACCAAAAATGAGGCCAAGTGGCTGACACTTCTTCAAGGCTTAGAAATGATAGACAAAAGAATCATCTCAAGTCTGCTAGTCTTTGGGGATTCTCGACATGTAATCCTCAAGATGATAATGGGTTATTCAGCAGAATCCATCAAATGCAGAAGTTTTTACAACATGATCACTTAACTTTCTCTTCCTGCTAGCATTGCCTACTACCATATCCTAAGAGCGAATAATTCCAAGGAAAATTCTTTGGCAAATAGAGGTGCCTCTCTCCCTCAAGGTCCCATTTCTCTTAATGATGAAGAGGTTAGTTCTAAACCTATTTCCTAAGTTTCTACAAGAGACTTCTTCCCCATTGCTAGGCCTTGACTTTGGGATAAACGTTAAGAATTAGATTATGGTTTTAGAGGTGGCGTTGCTTCCTAGCAGCCTGATCTTTCTTCGTTGGGATGCGTGGTATCCACCACCCTCCCTTCTCAATGTCCCGTCCTATCCATTTATTTTTGTCCTCTCTAGAATTCATTCTGCGCTTTGCTCCCATGCTCATGTCCATCCTTTCACACACGCAATGGCTCTCCCTTGGTATTTTACCCTTCGTCCCCCTCCCATGTGCTTGTCTTTGTTCCTCTAAGATATTGAGCTCCCTCTTGGCGACGAGGTGCACAATTCTCCCAAGCTCTCTATTGGGTGGTTGTTACCCACGGTCTTCCCGAGCTTCCTGCAACTATGTTTCTCTTGGCCTCTGGATTTGGTTTATGTCCTGACTCTTCCCTCTATTAGTTTCAACCCGCTTGTGTATTATGTTGCTGACATGCTCGAATTCCACATTCTTCCTAAGCGCCCTGATGCTGCAATATTTTCCTCTATTGTTGGTGAGCTTGGATTTCATTTCTCCTCTCTGCTTCTCGAAGACACGGTGGACATGCCCTCCATTTTTCTTGGCGATTCCATCCAGAATATAGTGGGATCTATTGAGCGGGCTCTCTTGTTTAGGTAGAATCTACGCAGGAAAAAGCATCCACCTGTATTTAGCATGGAGCGAAGAGGTATGGACCCAGTCCAACGAAGTGTCAAGGAAGGTTTTGACAATTTGAATGTCAATATACATTTTCTGAAAGATTTCGTGGCCGTTGGAATCACCAACAATAGGGAAAATGTAAAGGAATTCAAGCAGTTAGTGGATGATGTGCACTACATCTCCTACCAGACCAATTGTCACGATACAAGAATTGATGACCATGATATGGAAATGAAAGAGATTATGGGTAAGATTGACCGTATTCAGGAAGATCTACATAATTTGGTGCAATTGAACCAGGGAATTCATGCTCAATGCAATCAAGGAGTAGCCACTCAAAGAATGGAAGCAGACTCTCTCACCTAGCCTGTGGGGTTTCCAGGAAAACCTAAATGATCTTTATATAGTACATGTTTTTTTGTATAGTTTTAAATCAGTAGTTTATTCAAATTTACACTATTACTATTAATATTCAGAATAGGAACTTCTTTAGCTACTCTAGAAGGCCCTCTCTCTGGCCTATTTTTGTTTCAGACTCTATTTTCTTGTTATCATCTTCTTACTGCTGTAATTTTGTACTGAATGGCTGTGCACAACCCCTTTAATATATACTTTTCCCAGTTTCTGTTAAAAAAAAGTTTCAATATAATTTTAGGTTTAAAAAAAATCTATTTTAATTGTAAAATACTTTATTTTGAAGAGGGCATAATCTTTGAAAACGGTTCGGTCAAAAAAATAATTTTGAAAAATAATTGAAAATTTTGCCCAAAAGTGAAGTTATTTGTGCGGCTTTCATTGAAAATTTTGCCTCTGATGTGTGGGAAATCCTCTCTCACCTAGAATCCACATGAACCTTGAAACCCTAATTTTAATTAACATTGAGATAATCTATGTAAACCATGGAGATAATTATCTTTCTGGTCCTTATCTTTCAATTGTTAAACCTTAATTCCATTGCTCTGAACATGCCCTTGGGGATCCACAATGTCTAATAAGTTTAATTTTTATTAGCAACAATTTAACCACCCACCAACATGCTTGTTAAATGTAAATTTGGAGTAACATTTTTTAGCATTGTATCTTATTAAGAATTAGGGGGTTTTGTTTTTATTATCTCTAAAATTTAGAAATAACTAGGGATTTTAGTTTTATTATCTTTATTTCATAATACAATCTTAATGTATCAAGATACTTGAGTAAATTGTCTTTATGCCAATGATCTTTATGTGGTCCCAATCTTGTTTCGTAGGTACTGTCTACACAACCCCACGACATTAAAAGACCGGATGGCATGCTATATTTATCACTTGAAGCTGGTATTGGTTCTTTAAATATTTATTTTAGCTTTACCCAGTATACCAATTTTCATTATTTTTGGGTGGGTGAGAACAATCCAAAATAGCTAAACAGTCTATGGATTTTCCAGAGCATGGAAAATATCCATCGGTACCCTTGCTTGGTGAAAGTTTCAATATAATTTCAGAATGAGAAATGATATATTTCTCTTTTGTTCAAACATTTTGATTTGTAGTCTAATCATTTTAGTATGCATTTGTTTAGCATGTTACATTTTGGTATGCCTCACCATATTTTCCAATTGTTTCTATTGATCAAAATCAAATTGTTGCAAATCTAATAAAAAAATCAACCCCTTTCAGGTACTTCATAGCATCTATGAAGAATCTATGCATTAACACCTTTCAAGTACTTCATTGTTATTTTCTTATAGTATTATCACACTTATATTGCAGAAAACCTATCCAATTTAGCAAGGACTGATTCTCTATCTACAACTCACATTCAAAAATAGTACATTGACATCAAGGAAAATTTCCATGTTTTTTATCTGATCCTGAGAAAATAGATTTTGATTTCTTTATAAGTTTCAGCTTTTGAGTCTAAGAGTGTAATGTCCTATTCAATTCTTTAATTGATCATCATTTTCCAAGAATATAGAACTCATACAATTTTTTTTCCAATATGAACATGTAATACCCATCTAGAGAATTAAGATCAATTTTAGTGAATATAATAAAGACTATAATGTCCTAGGTGTTATTCATACGAAGAGGTTGCAAATCCTTGATATTGAAAGTTCATTCCTACAACACATTTGTTTTAAGTAGGATTTGTGAATAAGTGGCTAGCACTTGCCAAATTATATTTCATTTTGAACTCTAAAGCATATATGTTATTTAGTTCATGGTACTTTTTTGTAGATGAATACGCTTATTTCAGTTCAGTTGTAGCATTTTTTTTATTCAGATTGAGGGAGCATGTTTCAGAAATTGCATTCATTAACATGCCTATATTTAGCTTGTATATGCATATATCTGTCTCTACTATTGGGTTTATTTTCATTCATTTTTTCATTATGAGAGTAATTACTCTCTCTTTTTGTAAAACACACTTTTTTATTCCAAGAACAAAGCACTTTTTTTGGTGCAAATGCTAGTAATAAAAAATGTTCTTGTGATTTCTCATTACATTTTCAATTTATATATTCAACCTAGAGCTTATTTACTTTATCAATGTATATATTTAGAAGGGACTAGCCATTTTGTGGCATGCCACTGGTTTCCTTTACAAAGGCATCTTATTTAGCCATTTTGTGGCATGCCACTGGTTTCCTTTACAAAGGCATCTTATTTAGCCAATTTGTGGCATGCCACTGGTTTCCTTTACAAAGGCATCTTATTTAGCCATTTTATGGCATATCATCTTCTTTCATTTACAAAGGCATCTTATTTAGCCATTTTGTGGCATATCCACTTGTTTCCGTTACAAAGTCATGTTTTTCAAGATCTCCTTAATAAAAAATAAAAATAAAAATAAACACCATGCTCTCAATGATGATTTTGACTAGAATACCCATGTTATCCTTCCTTTAGTTATAGTTAGATGTTGGCTATGAGCTTGTTTTTGCCTCAATTAATTAATAATTGTTGTTTTTTTTTGTTTTAAGTCATCTTAGAATAAGGTTATTTAATCATTATTTTACATGAGAGTAGATGTATGATGTATGTAATATTAATAAACTAAAAAAAAGTTAAAAAACTAACTAATCATAATAATAATAAATTAAAGAAAGGACCATAACAATTATAAAACTTTATAATCAAATAAAACCAATATAGATCCATCTTAGCCCCAAGTCTTTGAAGTCCCAAATAGTTGTTTTTATTTATTTTGATCCTTCTTAGTGCTTATTAGATCGGGTGTTAAGATGGATTTATCTTAATTTAAATAATACAATTATTTCATCTTGTGGTATTGTATATTGGAGAGTGTGGACCCATTATCAACTTGAATCACTAATGCCATAATCTCATCTTGATTTTATAAGCTTTTTTAAAGAAAAAACATGATGAGAAAACTTAAGGATGCTTACCCAAATTTGTGTATGGAATCCTTAGTAAATATGCTAGTGTAATTATCGCACTTAAACTAGGGATTTGAAATTGGAACTTGCTAGAACAACCTAGACAAATGGCTAACACTATTGGTGATAACAAGTTGAGATAAACACTAAGGTTTTTGTTCTTGGTGCCTTGATTATTGCACTAAGAGGATCTAAATAGCTTCTTTTCATTCAACAACCAAACAACCAACCATTGTCCATTTGTATTGATGTAAAATTTCCTAACCAAACACCGCATGGTAATTTGATAGCACAATTGTTCTAAAACTTTGGGTTTACCAACTATAATTATTGTTGGGAATGTTATATTATTTGCATGTAAATCAACTAGCAAAGTTGAATAGTTAAATGTTATAAGTCGATTGGAGTCGGAGACGACATACAATGGAAGCCTGATTGACCAACTGAACAAAATAGTTGTTTGTCAAAGGAAAATTACTCATTGACATGAAGTCGACAAAACGAGCAATGATTAACAGGAAATAGACCAAAGTTGACCCAATCAAGTCAACTGTAGTAGAATAACTAAAAGTTGTTAGGAATTTATGGATTGTCATTAATGATTAATTGGTTGTATTGCATTTATAAATAAGATGTAATGGCTATGCATGCAAAAAATATAGAGAGAGAGAGTAGTGCGTAGCATGATCATGTAATGAATTGTGATTTGTGGTTTAACAAATCATGGTTGTAAACACCTATTGTGAGTGTTTGATTAATAGATGAGTGAAAACTCACAGGTTTGCTAGTTTTCCTCCAGGAGAGAAGTTACCAAGGTAATTTTAGTGTAATGTGTTGATGTGTTGTGTTCCATTGTCTTATGTTTATCTATGCTTCACTATATGAATCATTTTGAAAACCAATTGTAATCAATATTAAAACTAACAATTGGTATCATACTTGTATTTGGCTACATGGGGATGCCTTTGTTGTTGAGGGTTTGGATTGATCCTAGATCTAATGAATACCTATTACAATGGGATATTTTTGAAAACATCGATTTATAGTTAGAATGGCTAACATGTCAATGATAGAAATTGAAAAGTTTAATGGAAAAATTTTTGATGGAAGCTTAAAATGGAGGATCTCCTTGTAGATCGAGAATAATGGATTGCAGTTGACTCGGGTATGACTTCGACTGGTATGTTGAAGGAAGACTGGAAAAACATTGATAGAAAGGACATGGGTATAATCCAACTTTGTTTAGTATATTTTGTATTGCTCAATGTCTTAGAAGAAGACACTGCAAAGAATCTATGGGAAAAGTTGGGGAACTTGTACCAGTTGAAATATATAGTTAACAAGTTATTCCTTTCGAAGAAGTTGTATCTTATAAGGATGGGTGAAGGTGACTCGCATACAAAGCACTTGAATGCATTCAACATTGTTATCAGATAGTTATTGTATATGGATATTAAAATCAACAAGGAGGAGAAATGCATCGGTCTATTGTGTTCTTTGCTAGATTTTTGGGATTGTTGAGTTGTAGCTATTAGAAGAAACAATACCACATGGAATATTGATGACGTGTTCACATCTTTGTTGTCATAAGAGATGCAATGAAAGAACATGGAAGGAGTGATCGATGAAGCATTGATGGTTATAGTTTGACCAATAGATAGAGGAAAAGGAAATACCTCTAGTAGAAAGTTGGAGTCGAGGGATAGATCCAAGATCAAATTGTTTGGTCCAAAAATTGAAAACACGCTGGCAATGCAGTAAAGTTGGGAAATATGAATGAAATTGCAAGTAGAAAGAACTCGGGAAAGGAAAAGGGGTTGAGGAAGGTCAGTCAACTAATGGAAAGTCTTCAAAAGAAGAAAAATGCAATGTGTATTTGGCCTCCACAAGTACATAGTTGGATCGTTGCTATTGGTTGATTGACTCTAGTGTGCCATATCACATGACACCTTGCAGAGAGTGGTTCTGTGAATGTGAGAATATTAACGACAGTAATGTCCTACTGGAAGATGTCTCACCGACCAAGATAGTCAAACAAGGAAAAGTTTGATTAAAATTGAAAGATGGAAGAATAGGAACACTTCAAGGAATGTTGCATATCCCAGGTTTGGATAGAAACATGATCTCGATAAGTAAGATGGGAAATGCAGGTTTGCAATCTATATTTGAGAAAAATACAACAAGATGGTGTGAGGAGTGATGAAAATAATGAGAGGAGTTCATAATGGAACTTTGTACAAGATATTGGGAATAACAAACATCAATGAAAGTGCTAATGTGGTCTTTCCTGAGTCCAAAAACATATCTTCTTGTCTAGTCGACTAGACCATGTTGTGGCACCAACGAATGGGACATATAGGTAAGAAAGGTATTTATGTTATTCATAGTAAAGGTATGTTTGAAGGTCTCCCAAATTTCTTTGAAGTTGAAGTTTGTGAACATTGTATTTATGGTAAACAGAGTCGTATAAGTTTCTCATCTTGTGCTACAAAGGTTAAAGAAATAGTGGAGCTAATACAAGTGACATGTTTGGACTTGTGTTAGTCCTTACAGTAGGAGGATCTCAGTATTACATTTATTTCATAGATGATTTCTATAGAATGGCATGGTTTTATTTTTCAACGAAGAAATATAAGGTTTTTAGAAGTTTTAAGAGTTCAAAGATATTGTGGAGAATCATACTAGTAAAAAGATAAAGGTGATGAGAATTGATAATGGAGGAGAATTTTGTGGAAAGGTGTTTGATCAGTTCTATAGACAACATGGTATAGCTCAAAAAAACACAACTCCATATACACCTCAACAGAACAGAGTTGATGAAAGAATGAACAAAATGCTAATGGAGAAAGATAGGAGCATGCTTAGTGGTGTAGGAGTCACAAAAGAATTTTAGGCAAAGGTAATTGTCACAACATGTTACCTGGAGATGATTCTAGTAAAAAGGAATCCATATGAGGCATGGGATGGTAAAAATTTCTCTCTTATGCATCTCAAAGTGTTTGGATGTGAGGCTTTTGTGCACATCCCCCCCAAAAAAAGAACCAATCTCGATAACAAGTCGAAGAAATGCATCTTCGCCAGGTACAAGGATGGAGTGAAAAGGTATAAGCTATGGAACCTAGTGATGAGGAAGGATGATTTTTGTAGAGATTTGATTTTTAGATAAGTTAGAGGAACTTCTAGGGATGAAGAGTATGAAATAGAAAAACTAGAAAAACAAGAGTTTGAAATGAATGACGAAAGTATGGATTTAGGAGAGTTGACTAAATCCGACGAAGAGATGGAACAACAAAATGTGGATGTTAGGAAGTCTAGTCAAGCAAGGAAACAACTAGAAAGGTATAGTCCACTCTATTTTCAAGGCTTCTTTTGTGTTATATTCCATATAATACAATATCAAGTTAGTAAAGGAAGTAATCAACTTAATAGTGGGAAAAATCTAGAAAAAGGATATGGAAGAAGAAATGGAGTCCTTGAAGAAGAATGACACATGGGATCTAGTCATGTTACCAAATGGAAAGAAACTTGTCAACACTAAGTGGGTGTTCAAGAAAAAGTTGAATGTACTGGGTCAATTCAAGAAGAACAAGGATCGACTAGTAGAGAAAGGGTATTCCCAAGTCGAGATGAGATTTTCTCTCATGTTGCTAAGATAACTTCCATAAGGGTACTGATGTCTTTAGCTATAGCATTTGATCTTGAGATAGAATAGATGGGTGTGAAGACAACATATTTTCATGCTGATCTTGAAGAAGAAATTTATATGAAGCAACCTAAAGGTTTTACAGTGGAAAGAGAAAATGAGCTAGTATGAAAGCTAAAGAAGTCTCTCCATGGTCTAAACTAATCGCCCAAGATGTGGTATGAAAATTTTGATATGTATATCCAACAGCTGCAATTTGTGAGAAGTTAGGTCAATCATTGTGTTTATGGAAATAAAGTCAGCGGTCACTTCATATATGTATTTTGGTATGTCAACGACATGTTGTTGGTTAGAAATAACATGGATATAATAAAGGAGGTGAAACTATAATTAGCCTCCAAGTTTGAAATGAAGGATCTTGGAGCAACAAATTTCATTCTTGGAATGGAAATATATAGAGATCGAGTAGGTAGAAGAATCTAGATAGGTCATAGAAAATATGTTTATACAATCCTAAAATAATTCAACATGCAGGAGAGTAGATTGGTCAAGGTCCCTATTCTCGTGGGAGTCAAGATATCTACTGAACAGTGTCCTAAGAAACAAGAAGAAATAGAGTACATGTTACGTGTTCCCTATTCTAGTGCTATAGGTAGTGTAGTGTATGATATGATCTCCACTTGATCTGAAATTTCCCATGCAATGGGAGTATTAAGCAGGTACATGTTAGGTATCCGCGTGGCACAACAGATTATGTAATATGTTATGGAGGAGAGCTTGAGGACAACAAGGAAATTAATGTAAATGGTTTTTTTTATTCCAACTAGCCTGGAGATATTGACCGCAAATGGTCAACCAATGGATATGTGTTCAAGATATTTGACATAGCAGTTAGTTGGATGAGTAGAAGGCAGTCAGTTGTTGCATTGCGACTACTGAAGTTGAATACATTGCAGCTACTCATACATGTAAGGAAGATATTTGGTTAAAAAGGTTGTGTTTAGATGTTGGGTTTAAACAACATTTTGTTAGGTTGTATTGTGACAGTGAGAGTGCAATCTTCCTGGAAAAGAATCCAACATATCATTCAAAGATGAAGCACATTGATGTTCAATACCATTTTGTGAGGGAGATGGTGCAAAACCAAAAGGTGTTATTAGACATGGTGAAGAATGTTGCAAACTCATTAACTAAGTTGATGATCACAGAGAAGTTTTCCTAGTGTAGGGAAAAGACGAGCTTGTCATCCCTATTAAAGTGAATTGAAGTTTTGAATCTCTTGTTTATGCAAAGAAGGAAACAAATGTGATAATGGTGGAAATGTTATATTCTTTGCATGTAAATCGAATAGAAAATTTGATAGTTTATTGGAGTCAAGGGTGATAGATAGTGGAATTCTAGTTGGCCAACCAACCATAATAGTTGTTTGGTCGAAGGAAAATGACTGGTCAACAGAACGACCAAGGCTCAATGGGGAATCAACCAAAATTGACCCAACCAAGTTGGATATAACAAAATAATTGAAATTGGTTAGGAAGTTATGGATTTTCATTAATGAGCAATTGGTTGAATTACATCTATAAATAAGATGTAATGGCTATGAATGTAAGAGAGAGAGAGAGTAGTGTAGCAGGATCATGTAATGAATTGTGATTTGTGGTTTAGCAAGTCGCAATTGTAAACACCTATTATGAGTGTTTGATTAATAGATGAGTGAAATCTCATTGGTTTGTTGATTTTCTTCAGGAGAAAGGTTTCCAAGGAATTTTCTATGTAGAATGTCGGTGTGTTCTACGCTATTGTCATATGTTTATTTGTGCTTAACTATATGAATCAATTTGTAAAATTCTTGTAATCGATATTAGAACTAACAATTGTTAGGGTCAATGTGGTAGAATGCACTTTTTAGGTACTCCTTTCTCTTGAGTCTCAAATACTAGACCTCAAAGATAAAACTAGCTTCAAAATAAACATCCATGAAACAATTTTACACAAAATAAAATCAAATATATTATGTTAAGCAAATTTCTTGCCTTTACATTTTCTCACAATATGCTTTATATTTTTTTAAGGAAAATCTTATGGCGAAGTGCTCGAGCACTTCCACACAATCATAGATGGTGGCCATTGCAAACTCGTTCGTGTTGATTATAATTGTTTATTCAACAATGACATCGAGTGAGGCACACAATAAAGGGAACTAACCCAAAGAATTGACCTGGATACCTCTTGCATAAATCTCAAAGGACTCAACTGCTCAAACCAGGCCAACAAACCGCTAACACACTTATGAAGGCTTCCAAATAATACAACTTATATTTTTTGAAAGTTTCCAATTATTCCTTTATGCTACTACTCACAACATTTTATAAGCGACACATTGCAAACGAATAACATGTCCATTCTACTTTTTGAGTTGTATAGGTACTTGAACTCTTCTTCATTGAGGTTATGCCAATAGAGTATTTTAGAAAGGAAATCAAATGAAAAGTTTTACAATTTTTTTTTAAAGAAAATCTCGTGAAAAATCCTATGAGTACCTTCTCGTGATCCATGAATAGTAAATAGGGTAAATTGTCGACCCTAATTACGAAGCCTAACTTCAAAAAGATTTAGAAAGTCAAACCTATGACCTCCTCAACTTTAAGAGAGATATCTCACTCATGATCCATGAATACTAAATAGGGTGAATTGTCGACCCTAATTATGAAGCCTAACTTCAAAAATATTTAAAAAATCAAACATATAACCTCCCCAATTTCAAAAGAGATATCTCACTCATAACAACTTAAATTAATCCTTAAAACTATAAAGTTATTATAAACCATCTTTAAAATTAAAATTATGTTTTAACCTGATGTAACAATTCTAACTGGACTTGATCTTGAGAATGATAATGCAAAGCAAACATGCAAATCACTCTCCATGTCTGAATAAAGGGAGGGCAATGTGACCTTTTTCTTAAAATAGACATAAGAATAATGGGGTACACTCAAGTGAGACAAATACCAACCTCTTCTTCTTCCATAAGAATTGTTGGTAATATCTAAATTTCTTATGTTTCATGACACTGGGATAACCACATTCTAGAAGATTCACCTCAGTTTTAAAATGATACGTGTAATATGCATAGCGAACATATGCCCTCACATGTTGGGGACACAATCTTTCTTTTTGGTCAGAGCCCACATGCTCACTTTAAATATTCTCGATATATTAAGATTATATTGAGAGATAATTTTATAGAATTACATGACACTACATGCAAAGGCCCATTTAAGGATAAAGTTTAAATAAAGTAGAATTCTCTTTATGCAAGAAAAGAAAAAGGAAACATTGAAAGCTCAACTACCTTTGAGTGCCATAATGACGTGAATGATAGGTAGATATAGTGAGTATCTTTTAGGTGTAGAAAACACTGTTTGTATGGATGATTAAAGGTACTTTAGTATGTGATCTTATATAGAATTAAAGTATTAAAAATATTATAAAAAATATATAGAATTAAAGTATAAAAAAACTATATAGAATTAAAGTATAAAAAATATTATGATAAAAAAGTGAATTTATATTGGAAATTTATGTAAACAAGGACTTTATTGAAATAATTTTAAAAAACAAATATAAAATCTTATTGAGAAATTATGAAAAAATATTATAAAAAAAATGTAAATTTATATTGGAAATTTATGTCCACAAAAACTTTATTAAAATAATTTAAAAAAACAAATATATAATTTTATTGATAAATTATGAAAAAGACGATTCTTCATTTATAAAAAATATAATATCAATTTAAGAATCAATCCAATGAAAACAACTGCAACCAAAAGAAAAACAAAGCATGCATGATATGATAGAGTGGATTATGGAATTTGATGTTGATTATTATTCAAAAGAAAAACTCAGCATGCATGATATGATAAAGTGAACTAGAAATATATTATAGATTAGGGATTTTGATGTTGATTACTAAATATATTATAGATTAGGGATTTTAATGTTGATCATCAAGAGGTATGCAAGATATGATAAAGTGGATTATAAATATGTTATAGATTTTGATGTAGAAATATATTATAGATTATGGATTTTGATGTTGGTTATTATGTGTAATTGATATGTTAGTTATAATTTATATTGAGTTTTGTATTTTTAAATTTATTCAAAATTTATATTTAATTGTGTTTTATGATAAAGTAGATTAAAAACATATTATGGATTTTGATATCGGTTATCATGTGTAATTAATATAGTATTTATAATTTATATTAATTTTAATTATTAAATTGATTTAAAATTTATATTGGATTTTGTTTTAATTATAATGAGATAAATAAAATGCTTTTTAATTGAAGCAACAATTTTATTTTAATTTTAAATATTAATGAAATAAATTGTTTTTTAAACTTTTTGGTTTATAGATTATTATTATTTTTTATAAAAATTATTTAGTTTTGAGTTATTGGTTACTATAGGTTTTAAGATTGATTTTGGTGATAATTTTTGTTATCAATTTTTTTATATTCTTAAAATTTATTTAATAATTACATTGAAATAAACAAATTGTTATTATCAAATTTTTATATATATTGAAATAAACAAAATGTTTTTATTATTGAAAAAACATTTAGCCTTCTCCTTGTTTACTTTTATATATTTGTGTAGTTTCATGAACTAACTTTGACCCCTTTTTTATTATTTAGTTACTCCTTCATTATAATATATATAAAAAAGTTACATCATTTTTATACCACAGTTACCACTTTATGTAATTCTGTATTTGATATTATGAAAAAATTGCATATGAAAGGCTTGCCTAGCATGTCTTAATATAAAAATATAGTGATACCCACAATTTTTATACTAGAGTTACCACTTTATGTAATTCTATTTAAGATTATGAAAAAAATGCATATGAAAAGCTTCCATATCATGTCTTAATATAACAATATAGGGATGGGCACAACTATCCTCACTATTCAACAATCAGAATATAACTTTTACAAAAGATAAAATTTAATCATAATAACTATGATCATCATAAGACTATACAATACATTGATATATGGAAAATGAGAAGCCCCCTAAAAGATAGAGTGAAATGTGGACAAAAAAAACGAAGACTTGGCATTGGAAAAGCTAATTTTCCTCTTCCATGTCTACATCATCATAGATTGATTGCTTGTGATGTTGAGTGACTCTTGCATGGCTCCACTCCTTTGGTTCTTGCTACTCAACCACCACCTCTATCGTCCAAAATGCTTTTGCCAAGGTCCCATTTTTTTGTCCAAGAAGTCCATCTTGTTTAGGAATGCATGTTGCTACATCCCTTTCTTCTCTACTATGTGGGCAATAAAGGCTTTGTTCCGTCAACATAATGCAAGCATCTCGAAGAATTTGGAGTCTTGACTTCTATAGAATCCCATATCAGGAATCTAGTGTAGAAACTCCTTAATTACCTCCTTAGTTGATGTATTGCATTTTTTCTCAATTTCCTCAACTTCAACCTTGACACATATTGGAAGCCTCTTTTGGTAGCAATTAGTTGGTCCCATAGATTCCTTTTTGGCCCTGGTTATTCTTTGATGTTCCATCTTCTTGATGGGAATTCTACTTTCTTTGGGTTGGCCCTTCCTAGAGACTCTTTTCCCTTTTTCAATCGACTTCATCTCGAGTTGGTAGTCACTTCTGTCCATATGGCAATTCTCGTCCCAACCATTGCTCCAAGCCTTTACAAATTGCAAGGTAGAGGATGAGGGATCTTCAATCCCTCCATCCAAGGTGAGAGTAATATCCCAAGTCAAATCCTTGCATAACTCAAGATCAAACCACAACTTGATTGGGTTAGATGCAACCTAGGCCTTAGCCCATAGAACACAAATAAAACATAAAGAACACAAGAAAATCCCCAAATTTACCCACTTCATGCTATCTCAAAGAGTTAATGCATCTTCATTTTGTGTTATGAGCAAGGAACATAGCAATTCTAAGGGAAACCTCAATGCATCTTAATCATTGCCACATGATGGAATTGAATTCTCAAACCAAGTGGCGCCTAGATCTTACGATTTCACCTCATTTTATCATATAGATCTACCACTGCCTATCAAGAGGTTGGATAAGTGTCCTTTCATCCATGTATTCATGCCTTATTGATTGATTATATGATATCTAGTATGAGATTAACCAAATCTTTGCTCCCGTGTCACCTTATAAAAAGTGAACCAACTTTGACATTCATTAAACACTAATATTTTTTTACCCCATTTGAACAAATTAATTATTAAAATGTAAAAAATATAAATTAACATTATTTATTTATCACATGAAACTCACTTTTCCTCATTTTGGAGGATGGTACCCAGATTACCTAAGCGGTGACATCTAATGAAGTTAACCCACTTAAGTTTAAATTATATTCAATTAAACTCTTACCCTAGAGACTTGACTTTGTGATCTATAAGCGGTGACATCTAATGAAGTTAACCCACTTAAGTTTAAATTATATTCAATTAAACTCTTAACCTAGAGACTTGACTTTGTGATCTATTACTTTCAATTCATAACACTTAACCACTAAAACTAACCCACCTAAATTTAAATTATATTCAATTAAACTCTCAATTCTAATTGTATTCATTTAAACTCTCAAGAAAATAACAATAATTAATGATACTTCATTATTTTCACAACCTAAATAAAGTGACATAAAATATCAAAAAAATTACTAATAGTAAAACTCAATTCAATTCAAGAATTAGAATCAAGTACTAATAAGAATCAAGGACCATGGTCTTGTTGTAGTTCCTTTACAGCCCTTCCTGTGTTTGTTGCTTGGGGTATTTGGCTCGCGCTCACTCCATTTATCCTCCTCTAGTGGATGCATCCTTCCCCTGGGCTTTCATGGATGGCGCTTCACAAGGCAGGCCTCAGGCTGGTGGTGTCGATGGGCTTATCCACCTTACCAACTCTCATTCCATCTAGTTTGCTGCTGGTTTGGGTGATGTGCCGAACAATATTGCTGAATTTTCAGCTTTACTCAACCTTTTGAGTCTCTCTCTCCCGTATGGGGTGCAACAACTTCAGATCTTCGACGATTCCAAAATGGTGATCGATTGCCTCAAGTTGAGCAAGCCTCCTTGGAATATTTTTCTTCTCCCTTACTATGAGAAAATCGACAAGATCAGATCCATTTTCATTAGGCTAGTCTTTCAACATACTTCCAAGGAGAATAATTGCGAGGTAGACCTGCTCTCCAAGAAAGGTCTCCTATTACCGACAGAGATTATGGACAAATGGGAACTTTCCGAGGGCACATTGTCGTTCCTGGAACGCTCTTGCCTCTAGGATCTTCCTATTTTGTCTTTGTCGTTATATGTATTTTTAGAAGGCTCCTCAATTTGTAGTTTCAGCTGATCATTAACTTTATGGACATAACAGATTAAGACTTTTGTTGTGGAATGTATGACGATAAAGAACATAAACCATATGATTTTATCTCATCTTTTTAATATAAAGTTATGGCTATTTTTCTTGGAAAAAAAAAATCAAGGACCAGCTACTTTTTAAACAAGTGCAGGACAATATAAATATTTTACCGAAAAGGTATAACGTAACAAAAAAGAACACACAACAAAACACCCAATTTAATCAAAGAGATATTAACTTTAATTGTTGAATGGGATCTGAGGTTAAGCATCAAATTTAATCAAAGTGGCAGTCGCTATAATTGTTGAATGTATGTTTAAGCACCCAATTTAATAAAGAAGCCTTAATTAATCGTTAAATGGATGTAAGTTAATGTTGTTGTTGGTTTCTTAGGGCCTATTTTGAGGAATTGGTTATTGAAATCAGCAGGCCTACTCCATGGGAGGATCGAAAAGTCGCAACGATACTGTGAGAATGGCCACGGATCGTCGTGCATACCTATTAATGTTTGGTAATTTCCTCATCCACCTCGGATATTCATAGTCATATTCCCCACCATTGTATTCTACTTCTCTGCTCGGGGAATTTTCAATTCAGTATTACTTTTTTCGCATAGCAAGTCTCCTGCCCACCCATTCCCTCTCAGTCAAGGAGAGCTTGTGCGTGAGGCCTATATATACTTATATCTCACTACACAATGTATATGCATTAATGCTCTGTATTTGAAATCTTAAACCTATTATCTGTTTTGGGTTTTATTTTTCAGGCTGTGTTCGGTCCATTCTTTCCAGTATTACTGGAGGATCCCATCAATATCTGGTATGTATCTTCTTTGCATAATTCTCTTGCTGTTTTGCTTTTCTCTGTGCTTGAAAGTTTACGTTTTTTGATGCCATGAAATACAGCACAAGATCTCAAGTTGCATTTTGGGGATTGTTCTGGTTTTGTAACTGTAGACCTTTTTCTTAGCCTTTCTATGTTTCATATTGTGTTTATAAAAGATCAATGAAAATTGGCAATTGGAATCAATTACGAATTTTTTAGTTCATATGTCGATTCAACTTCGTAAAATGAATGAGTTTGACCCTCAAAGAATTAGCAGGGAGTAGTGGGCAGGTCATTGACGGTTCAATGATCTTGAGTTCTGGACCTATCAGAAAACTCGCCTTCTTCTTTGATATAACTCAGATAGTGAGTTTGTTTGGCTTATTTTCCACTGTTTTTTCCTGTTTTCTGCAAAACTGTTCTTTAACTAGATAAGTTTTTCCTAAGCTGAGATGAAGTCTTACTCTCTTGCCTGGCCAAGCCCAGTCCAGTAGCTAATTTTTGCAATTTTGCTCTTTCTTTTCCAGCTTATCACTTATGCTAAGCTCTTTTGGTCTTCTTAGGGTTGATTTTCTATTTATGGTATAGAAGTTTCTTTTTCTTTTCATTATGTTTTCCATAATAATCTTGATGTTAGCTATTTTTTGATTTGAACTCAGAGGTTTCATTTAGTTCTAAAAATCTAAACACTTTGACCAGGCTTTGCACCATTTAGTTCCAGAAATCTAAACACTTTGACCAGACTTTGCACCAGGTTTATTTAATTCTCAAGTTCCACCCATCTTTTGAATAAAATGAAAATACGTGGAACTAATATTTGATGTATCTGAAAAACTCATTGTATCTGTTTGTTGATTGTGTAGATGTATATATGTTTTTAATATGAAAATCAATGTGTCTGTTTGGTGTTATTTTTCTAATATATATGCATATGTATAATATTAATTAATTTATTATTTATTTCAATTTTTTTGATCTTGATTAATAAAATTATTTGCTTAATATGAAGAAATTTCATTGTGGGTAGGATGAGGTTTGTTGAATATTTATTAATTTTCAGTCAGAATATTAAGTAAAAGCTATTTGTGAGAATTGAATAAATAATAATGATATATTATTTATATTGATGTAATAAAGCTATTTGCTTAATCTTAAGAAATTTCGTTTTGTGTAGGTTGAGGTTTGTTGAAGGTTTATGAATTTTCAATCAAATTGACAAATTGTTAAGCAAAGTTAACAGTGAGAATTAAAGAAATAATTATGCGCAAGGTAGCTGATGGCTTAGAGAGGATTTGCAGATTATTTATATTTGTGATGGATTTTGCAACCATACCTATTTTCAGTTCTACTTTAATTTATAGGTTGAGGTTTGTTGAAGATTCATGAATATTCAATCAAATCTTAAGTCAATTGTGGGAATGGATTCTAAGTGCACGCACTTTTAAAAGCTTTCATTGCATCATAATTTTAAACAATGGTGTTCATCTTCAGCTGCTACCACAGTTTGTTAAAACTATTAGTGTTCCAGTTACTTTATGTTTTAGATGTAATAAATAGAAGAGTTGGGAAGCGAAGTTGTGGGTTCAATTCAGACAGTGGATTATCTAGTTATTGTCAAATTATACATCAGATTGCAAGAGTTGAAGGTCAAAACATTCCGTGACTGAGTTTTCAGGTCTCACATATCATAGGAGTCTATGATTCTGACATAACTTTTGTGAGACCAGTTTGAACTACTTGCTTGCAATTATTAAGCCATTTTAGTTTTTCATTTATCTTAAGATAAAGCTTAGTCTAGCATTTTACCATTGTTTTCCAAACTTCTGCCTGGAATTATAAGCTGGTAATATAAATATATCAAAATCTGGAGCATATATTTTGTTTTATTTGCTTATGACCAGTTCTGACTCATTTTGAGTAACATGATGGTTGCACAGACTGATTAAGAATTCTAGGGGAAATGTGATCTTTTAAGATATTAGATGCAAGTATTATGGAACATCAATTTTATTTATATAGCAGCAGGTCAATTGCTTGTTTGATGTTCAGATTCATTATGGACGGTGTGGAGAGATCTGGGGAAGCTAAAATGCCGCAATATGACTGTCTTCTGTTTGGTAAGATTTTACAGATACATAAACGTTGTTTTGCTATTTAGTCTATTATTTATATGGAAACATTGTTAGTTTTTATTCCTTTTAAATAATAAAATTTTGAGCTTCAGTTATTTACTGTTCAATCTTTCATATTATATATGTATTAGCTTCAATGGCTCTAAATGTCTTGTGCTTGTTTCAGATTTGGATGATACTTTGTATCCTCCAAGTACAGGAATTCAAACAGCCTGCCGTAAGAATATTGAAGGTATATTGCTGAATGTCATACTTTTTAACAATTACCAGTGCTGCTTAAAAACTATACCTAGCTGAATGCTTTGTCTTGTATAATAATGATGACGAGGAAATGAATTTGTTATCTTTTGTTGCATAAAGCCCCTTGCATTTTGTTCTTGGAGGTTTTTCTTATTTTATTTTGCCACTTGCTGATTGCCAAAGATCTGACCTTGCATCTGCTCGTTTAACAGATTACATGGTTGAAGTTCTGAAAATTGATGAAAGCAAAGTTCCGTTTATGTGCGTTGATCTCTACAAGAGTCACGGGTCTACCATGGCTGGACTCAAGGTAATTCTGTGTCCCTCTTTCATCTATGTGCTTTAATTTTGTTACCATTCCTATGCCTTCAAGTGGAATTGTTTTGAGCTTCCGTAAATTTAATGCTGATGTTTTTAAGGGCCAGTGGCTTGGATAGTTGACTACATGGCAATTGCATACAGTGCCTTAGGTTGTATAACCATGCTTATCAATTCTGAACACTGTGTAAATTGTCCTGCCTTTAAAGAAATTGTATATTACATTTCACGCTCTTTACTTTCATTGAACATATTTTCCTTCTTTAAAGATTTTGGCTGTACAAAGTGTTAGATAAAGTTGGCCTTTAATATGCATCTGACAGCAATGCTTTTAAGTATGCTGCGAGATATGAACAGTTAGATCGTAACTAACTGTCAATCTCGCAAGAGCAGCATTAAAAACACTGCTGAGAGATAAAGTTGAGACATGGTACTATTTTTTTTTGAATAGGTGATACTGACAATTAGATGATGGACTGACAATCCAGCGAAAATTGAGTTTCAAATTTTATTTCATCATCTTATCTTTCATCTTGTTGAGTTTCAAACAGGAATTGGGCTATGAGTTTGATAATGATGACTTTCACAGGTATTGTCACTCTTTAGCTTCTAAACCAGTCGATATGCTTGTTCTTTGATTCGAATTACTTGTAACTCCTGGTTGTTTTTCATGTAGCTACTTAATTTAAGAATTTTCTATCTGTAGTTTTGTGCATGGAAGACTATCATATGAGACCCTTAGACCGGATCCTGTACTGAGGAGTTTGTTACTGAGTATCCCGCAACGGAAAATAGTGAGTACTGTAGCTGAGTGCCTGAATTTTATCTTAATGATTATAGTCTATGTATGGAAGCCTTTGATTTTCATGTGCTTATATAAGGTGTTGTTGATCTTCTGGCTCAGATATTCACTAATTCTGACAAAGTTCATGCTACAAAAGCCTTAACCAGACTGGGTTTGGAAGATTGTTTCGAAGGTGTAATATGCTTTGAAACACTGAATCCGTCTAAAGGAATTGTTGATAATAGTGATAGCTTGAAAACCATCAACCCATGTGCACAAACTACCAGTAATAGCTTGAACAATGTCGAGCAATGTACAGAAACTACTGATAATGAAGATGAGTTGGAAACCGTCATTACCCGTCTCGGAAAAGCCGATTATAGTGATAACGTGGAAACTACTAATAGTGATAATTCAACCAATTCCAAGTCTGCTATTCTTTGCAAACCTTCTGTGGAGGCAATAGAACTTGCCTTGAAAATAGCAAATGCAGATCCAAAAAGAACGGTATGTTTTTTTTATCCATATTCCTTTTGAAATGCATGTTGCAGACATACTTCCTAAAATTGGAGTGATCTAATCTAAAAAATTTCCGAGCAGATTTTTTTTGACGACAGTGTACGTAACATAGCAGCCGGCAAAGCTGCAGGCTTGCATACTGTTTTGGTAAGACTCCATTGCATTCTTCATAGTTAATTCACAGCTGAAAAATATTAAACTAGTTTTGTTGGAATTGTTACATAGTTTTATATAACCAACACTCATAACTGTACTTTGTTTGGAATGCAGATTGGAAGTTCTGTCCGAACAGAAGGAACAGATTTAGCTCTCGAAAGCATTCACAACATAAGGAAAGCCCTCCCCGAGATATGGGAAAATGAAGAAAAATCTGAAATTGAAGTATGTTCAAGCTCTGGAATTAGTGTAGAAACTGTAGTTGTTGCATGAAACGTATAAATGCACAGCAGCATAAAAAGTTTGCTGTTATGTTGTTTATTTTTTATAAGTTGAACCCTGCTGGCAGTAGTACTTATAGGTTCCAGAGGGTTTCAACTTTCAATAGCCTGTAGCAATGTCTGTGCTATATGGTAAACACTACTATAATTTCTGTTGGTAATAATTATGAATATGTTTCCAAGGACTACCACATGTAGGCTTTGTTACTAGTTCCTTTTGAGGGGTTGGTTGTGTATTTTTGTGATATAAAGCGTTTGAATACCTGGTTAGTGCTTAACTGCACAAAATTTAGTACTCTCGCAAAACAGGGTCAAATGGGCTGATCGTAAAATTCCATGTAGCAGGGTAAAATGGGCTTTGAGTTTATGCAATACTTTTAATGCATTAACATCTCATGGATATACATTTTGAAGTTTTTCCCTGATCCTTAAAATTCCATGTAACAGGGTAAAATGGGCTTTGAGTTTATGCATTACTTTTAATGCTTTAACATCTTATGGATATACATTTTGAAGTTTTTCATTGGATATACATTTTGAAAATTTTCTCTTAACCAAAGGACATTGACAATATATGGAGTGTATCTTATTACAAAATCTTAACCAAAGGACATTTACAATATATGAAGTGTATCTTGTAAGTGTATGAGACTAAATTTTATGAAAATTCTCTTTTATAAATTTTTTTATTTAAAATTATAATGTATTTGCCCACTGCTATAACATGGGGTATTCCAATTTTCACCATTAACTTAGATTTCTGCTTTGATATCACTCTATCACGCACTCACAGTTTCTTGAACACACAATCTGGACATGTGGTATTCAATATCACGTATAAAATCTCTCTCATACCAAATCCTTATCTTCCCATTGATTTACTATGTAAATAATTTAACAACGGAAGTAAACCTATAGTAATCAATTAACTAAAATAACTATTTGAAAATATGTAAGTATTTCTACCATGAATGCATACATACCATGTCTATTAAATCCATGTATACATACATTTCGTTAAACAATAATTTAAACAAATACATACAGAAAATAACAACCATGGTATTAATACACAATTGAGAAACTTATCTTTTAAAGTCCTCCAATTGATTGCAAATGAAGGAGGTAAGCATTGTGTCACACCTGTTCTTTCTATGACACAGTTCAATCCTAAATTGGTGTTATTAGTCTACAAGGTGAAGCCCTCCAAGCCTACTAAACCACAACTCATAGGACCCTCTAGTGTGGAAACCCCCTCCACAACCATCCCAATCCACTAGCACTAATCCCCCAACAACTTACACAACACAAGGAATTGTACCCACTTCTTTGCACCGAAGTAACTCAAGTTGTCTCCATTCCCTTCCAGTGCTCCCACATAGGCTGACCATGTTTCTCTTACAAGGGCACCATACCCATTTACACCAATTTCCTATGGTAATTAGCGTGAGTGGTATGGTAGCTTTGGTTTTCCTTGAGTGTTTTGAACTAAATCCTCAATTTTTTATATGCATGATTAGAACTTGCCATGTGGCACTCACGTGCCCACTCTCCCCTTCTAATCCTAGCTTAGGATAATTAATATCCATGGGCTAATAAATAAGCTTTAATAAATATTGCTTTAAGAACCTTAGGGTAAAACCACTATCTAAGGTTTTTTAGCAGGGATAATGACTTGGGTTTACACTAGGGTCAACTTCACCTTAGGCCATCTTTTACTTCCCCTTCTTATGGAATCATAGCCCCCCATCTCTTCTCCAATTTTTTTTACTTGCAATACAAATTTATGCTTGGGGTTTTATATTAAATATCATTGTGCAAATTTACAATACATTTGGTTATTTTAGACCATTTATATTTGGCTTCTAGCCATTGCATCATTATATATATAATCACAACATGGGGTAAAAAATGGGGTGTTATAGAAATGGTAATTTTTTAAACATGATTTATGTTTGATGAGATTAATGCAATTTCTTGGTAAGACGAACACATAGACTATGCAAGAGACATCATGTATCTTGAATACAAAAAAAAATCTTTCATAATTTTGTATACTTGAAAGTGCCAATCTAAAGTGTAGAATAGTTTCTAAGATGAGGGGTACCTTCATTTTGAAATCCACCTACTTCAACACTTGCCTCTTGAATTGGAAAAATGATACTATTGCTTTACATCTCCCTTAGGATCTATTTTAATGATAAATATGCCAATATGTGCAAGAAGTCTATTGATACAAAAATTTCGTAAGACTTGATTCTCAAGGCAGGGGCTTTGTGAAGGGATTTATATTATGGTTGACTAATCCCACACAAATGAAAACATTTTTGTTTATACATTTTTGTGATTGATTGTCTAGCTTCTTCAAACTTTTCATTTTCCTCTTGCATCTCTTGACTAGATTTTTCAAACTTCCCATTTTCCTATTGCATCTCTTCTCACCCAATTTGTGTTGTCAAGATCCTCCAAAAATCTTCAAACTTGTTCTTGGTGCTTTAACTTTCATTGTGATCTTTCAACTTTTTGTGGCACACTCTTTGTCATGCACATTTTGACCTTTTGGTTTGCATTATCCTTTTTTGATTGTTTGCCTATCCCAATGGCACTATGCATGAAAGTCATCAAGTTTATGTAGTGCATGTGGTTAGTTTGTAGTGGTACAAGTGGTGTAAGCGTGGCCCATGTGGTGCAAGTGTCTGGTATGTGTGGCAAATGTGTGTTGACACCCATAATTGTCTCTTTTTTGCTACTTATCCCTATGTATCTATAATGAACATAAAATAAGATAATAATTAAATAATTAAATAATTTATATAGTTAGGTTAATTAAGTTATTATGAAACGAGGCGTCTACTCATCATCAAGTGTCCAAGCCATATTTAAGGCCAAGACATCATTGTAATATTCATCATCTAATATATTATTATATTTATCATCCAACATGAAAGTCGAATTTGATTATTAACCGACTAACCGGATACGGTTGCTGCAAGTGATATCAAAGTGCTTTTGCTCCTACTCTGAGCTCGGACTTGCCTCATTAATTCCCAATTTTGTTCAGTGCTTACTCCTCCATCCAATCCTTCCTCGCCTTAGTAATCTCCCCTCTTGTTGAACACCTGCTCCATCTTCTCATCGTCCTCCTCACCACATCGTTCTCCCACATGCCCTTGTCGTCCTCCTCATGCGTTGTTTTCTCTCTGCTTCCCTGCGCATCCACCCAACTCCCTCCTTTATCTCCCCGCGCCCTCCATTCCCCAAACCTCCGCTCCTCTTTCGAAATACCCCCATCCCTCTTCCCACCCACCTCCGCGCACTCACCTCCTTTGCACGTCCTTTCTCTCTATCGTCTTCCTCTTCCCACCCACCTCCGCGCACTCACCTCCTTTGCACGTCCTTTCTCTCTATCGTCTTCCTCTTCACCGCACTGTCTTTCCACCTTCATCCACACCCTCCTCCCTTCTATGCATTTTCCTCCACCCTCCCTCCTCGCCACCACCTGTTGCTCCCTCCTTCTCTGCGCATTCCCTCCTCCATCGTACATGCTCCCACCTCACGCCTTCTCCTTCCACCTACGCTCGCCCCAACAGCCGCCAACTCCCCGCCTCGACCTCCAACTCCATGACCTGCAAAAAATTAACATAAAAATGTTATAAATATATTATAACATAATATTTATTTCAAATATGTTATAAAATTTAATATATTTATAATAATTCAAATTTTTGTTTTATTATATTAAAACAAATAATAAAATAGATATTTTATTATATGATAATTAATATAATCATTAATTATTATCCTTAAAATCTCACCATCTTTAGTAAAAAGATTATTTTCATCCCTCACAAGCTAAAATAGCGTCGAAGTACACACCTCCACATACAAGGTCCTAGACCATGGTGGAACTGAAAGGGTAAATCGAAAAATGGAGAAGGACATCAAGTCAATTGTCACTAACCAAAAAAGCTTGAAGGAAGAGATAAAAAATAACAATACAGTATTCAAAGACGAACTTCTTCTGGTACTAGAAAGAAGGCTGGATGAAATTTTTTATATCTTGAACGAAAAACAAAAAGACTGGGATGACAAGATGAGTACCATAACTCAAAACATAAACACCTTAATGTAGAACTTGAACACCATGACGCAAAACCATAATACATTAATCGAGGTGTTACAAATACTCATACCTAGTCCCGACCAAGTCAGTAGTGCAGACATGTTAGATGCCTCGTTTCATGTTGCCACATAGGAAACACTCGCAAAGAATCAAGAAGATTTACAAAAAGAAATAAAGAGTAACAATGCGACGCTTAAACAAGAGATAGAAACAAAAATAGTCCCAGATATGGAGGCACAATTAAACAACAAAATAGAAGCTATCAGTAAGATAGTAGAGAATAAAAAGATTAAAAATCACCGCCAACAACAAAGGAGTTCAAATATGTCACTTGCATCATCTAGTAGTTTTGAGCCACCATCAAACCATAACACAAAAGGCAATCAATATCGTCCTTACAAAGTGTACCCACCTAAGGAAAAAATATAGTTGTCGAAACACAATGGAAGTGAAGACCAATGTGTTGCTTGGCTAAACAAGGTGGAAGAATACTTCGACATTTACAATATTCAATATGACGAGGAGAAGGTGAAATATGCGTCAATGCATATGCCAAGGGTATGCCTATAATTTGTACTTATGGTGGAGGAGAGATAATTTTAACTACACCTGGAACTTGTTCAAAAATGTTTTTTTTAATAGGTTTCAAGGAATCAAAGAAGATGATTTTTTCAGTAAACTTACGAGATTACAACATGTTGGAAGCGTCAAGGAATTCACACATCAGTGGAAATCCTTATTAACATGAGTATTTGGGTTGTTTGGCAAGCAAGGACTCGAAACCTATTTAGGAGGTCTTAAACCATACCTCCAAAAAGAGTTGAAGTTACATGACATACCTAACGTAGAAGTAGCAAGACATAAAGCAAAAGCTGCAGAATGCAAATTGGAAGGAATAAAAACAAGAAGCGAGAACCATTATTAACAAGAAACAGAGACACAATGTAGGTACTATGCAGATACTTAGTCACCCGGCCATCAATGCCACAAACCTCAATCATATGCCTATGAAATGGAAAATAGATCAAAGTCATGTAATGGTTACTCTGATAATAGAAAAAAAAAAGAAAAACATATGTCGTTGATGCGGCGATGACTGGACCTCAAGCCATAAATATAGGAACAATCAGACAATACAGTGTAGAATCATCAATGGAGAGGAAGTGCAAGTCTCTGCACCATAAATCATCTTGTCTGATTCTAATACCGACACCGATTCAGAATGAAGGATAACATTAGGAAATACTCGAGCTTTGAGGACAAAGCTCCCTTAAAGGGAGTGGCAATGTAACGAACATAAAATAATATAATAATTAAATAATTTATAGTTAGGTTAATTAAGTTATTATGAAAGGAGGTGTCTCCTCATCACCAAGTGTCCAATCCATATTTAAGGCCAAGACATCATTGTAATATTCATAATCTAATATACTACTCTATTTATCATCCAACATGAAAGTTGGATTTGACTATTAACCAACCAATCGGATACAGTTTCTCCAGTATCTGGTCTCTTTTACCATTCACTAGCCTCCTTCTCTACCATATAATTTACCTATTTTACTTGTTTTTGAAGACCAAAGGAATTTAGAGGTAAGAGAGTTATTTTACTCTATTTTTGTTATTTTTAATTGATTAAATAAAGATTTTAATTGATTACCAATAAAACCTTTTATAGTGTATTACTCTTGGTATTAATCAATTTTGTGAATGGAGCCCGTAGTTATAGGTATTCGATGGACCTTTTTCTCCTTAAGTTGTTGGTCAATGGATAGATCAAGGAGGGTTTCATTCAAGATCGAGGATCTCTCAATAGCGCCTAATTTTTAGATCATTTTCTTGCTACTACGAGAAATGAGTGCGAGGCTCATCACTCATGCACTTAGTGTCATGAGGATGATCCTATGTATTGTTATTATGGTTACAATTTTTTCCTATTCTTAGATTAAGAGTGATATCTGGTATATTTTATAGATCGACATACAGAAAGAAGGGACATTTGTTTTTGTTTAAATGCATGTATAAAAACCTAAGAGGATGAGGAAGAAGAAGGAGAGGATAATGCTACAAAATACTATTTCTATTTAAAAACCTTGTTATGACTTTCTATTTTAATATAGTGTTGTGAAGACTTATTTGGTGATTATGGTTCTTTCAACATGTTGATGCATATGTGAGTTCGTGTTTTAGTCTGTAGTAAGTTGCAGGCTCGTCTTCTTATTGGTAGGGCCCACCAGTTGGGATTCGAATCCCTTTCTATTAATAATTTGTATATTTTGTTCAGTTGTGCTTACTCTTTTTTTTAGTTCACTGTAAATGCTAAAAGCCTTTAAAGTCATGTATACGTGTTGAGTGGATGTGATTTCAGATTTGTGTAGGTGTTGATTCCTGGTATATCAATTTCGATTTGAATACGAAATATCTAGCATATGTTTCCTTTTTATTGATTAATTTTTCTAGTATATATTGCTTACAGGATCAGTCTTTGATCTTAGAGAAACCGTATCATTTTAATCCCTATTTTTTCTTGAAGCGCATTGCAACAATTATTTTCCCTTTTGGTGAAATTACAGGAATTTATTTAAAACTTGTAAGTGATTTGGTGATTGCTTTAGCATAGAAATTGGTTTAGAAAGAAACATAGACAACGTTCTATTTTAAGCTCTGTTTTTTAATGGTTAGAATTGAGAATCTCTAGTTAGGGTTTGAGTAAATTTGATTGTGTTATAATCATAACTAGCTCATGTGTAGTTTTAACTTTTATTCCAGTTCCTTTTACAAGTTTAAATCAAGTTTTCTTGTTGTAGGAGATAGGTCATTTTCATATCCAATCATCCATTTCTTTGTTCTACATATTTCCAGTTCTCAATAATTAACACGATTTTACCTTTGTTTCACAAGATCATACATAGATACAATGAACGTGTTGTTGGATGAATTAAGATTAGAATTTGGTTTGTGGTTGCTTTAGTAATAGGTTGTTTCCATTAATTCATGCAATTTTATACAGATGGTAGTATTGGTATGTAAGTAATTAAGCTTTCAGGAGTTCGATCTTCTCGTTTATGTTAGCAATTGGTTATCAAGTATGGTAGTTTCCAATTGTAGTTGCACATTCATAGAATGGTTATTCCCAACAAAGATTTAACCAACTCTCACAAAAAGATTAGTATAAACTCTAGGTTATTTTAGCAATAATAAGGTTTAAGCAGAACCCTCGTTCTTGGTACCTAGATAGAACCTTCTAATTTATAGTGTGAGATTTTGGTAGTTTTATTTAGCATTTTTTTAAAGATTCTGGTTCTTATTTAAGATAGTAGTTCTTTTCTTCGCTCTCTCTATGATCTGATTAGTATTTTGGAACTTCGTTTTAGGTTTCATTTATGCAAGGTGTAATTAAATTCATGACTATATCCAGAGGTCATTTTTTTTCTCGTTATGCAATTTCGAGGACTAGGGTTAATATATGCAACTTTAAAATTTAAGTGTGCATTTAGGGTTTTTGTTTGCTTTTGCTGTAAATTTAAATTTGCATAGTTGATAAGCTTTTGCATTAGGATCCCTTATCTACACAAACAGTGTATGCAACTCATAAGTTACATTACCGGGTCGCCATTTATTAGGTCAGGAAAGATCCATATAAAAGACATATAAATAACTTGACAATGTGTACCATAATGTATTTGATCATTGACATGGACTAACAAGTGTGTTTGTGTGTGTAGTGGCATGGAAGACACTTATATAACTATGGGAAAATATTGGTGGTTTGGACAACAATTTACATTGCTATGAAAAAACTAATGGACATATATAGAAAATTATGTAAAACTATTGTGGTCCCAAGGCCAAGACCTTGATAGAAAATATGTAAAAATCTTATAAAAGATAAGGTGTGCAATAATGATGCATGTGTAAATTTGTTTAATATGAAACATGTAAGGGCCAAGGGGAACACTAGGAGGGATATTGACTAACATAGTGCAAAAGGGTTGGAGAATAATCTTAATAATCCCTCTTACAAAAGATCTTTACAAAATCTCTTTGTTCATTAAAAGATGAATAATGTTTATGACCTTTCTATATTGTAATTGTTAGTTTGACAAAAAATATTTTAATAACTTTTTTCAAGTAAAAGTTGTCTTGGTAGAGTGAGGGAAGGCGTGAGATTTCCAATGAAAAAAATTGAATAACTTTGTAGTAAATAAAATTTAATTGAAATTTTTTCTTTATGGGAAAAAATACTTTGACTTATTATGTTACACAAAGACTACATGTATAAACTTTTCTTGTTGATGTGACCTAATTTATACATGCTTGGACTTTTTTAAAGTGGACACCTAGCGTAAGGGGAGGAAGCTTATAAAGACGTGATTTTTGTATTAAAAGGTAGTTCTTATTTGTATTTTTATTTTTCTCCTCTACCTCTTCTTATTTCTTCTTGATTATGATCTCCTTATGAGCAATGTTGATTGAGGTTGTGAGGGATCAGTTGAAAAGAGATCTCAGTTGCTTATGTGATCCCATGACCTTTGCTTGAGGGTGGTTCTATTGAATTTCATATGGTTAGGCAGCAAATAGTTCCCCAATAGTGGTTATATCATGTGGATTAACTTATTAGTTAAATACGTGGGTTGTGGTTGTGTTTTCTGGTGAATGAAATTCTAATACTCGTTATTTGGCTTGGTAGGTTGGAATTGCAATTTTTTACGGTTCCTTTTGGAATTAGTTGAAATGATGAACCCATGATAAATGAATAAGTCTTGCAGTATTATATGCATTATATATGCCTTGGTTTGGATAAAATATTTAAGAAATTGACAGCATCAAGTGGAAAAAATTCCGAGAGTTTGCGCGACATTGTGCTACAATTGATATTAATGTTAAGTGTTAGAGAATAGGGACCTTGAGATTCCCCTATAGATTGTTAATAAAATACTAAATCCAACAAACTTATGTTTGATATGGGTAGGTTGGAAAAAATTATAATGCTAGAAAGTATAGTGAAGTTTCTTGCTAAAATAACTTTTGTGTAGCATCCACAAATTCTTGTAAAATAGTACCTAATGCTGATTGATGGAGAAGTTTTGGAGACATTTTTGTCTTTAGCATTGCAAAGCAAAACAAGATATGATTTAAAACATTACCTACAATTCTAGGATATTGACTACCAATATTACTTTCAAAGCCTCTTTGGCCTTTATCATTTTTGTACTTCGGTGCCATTTATATACACATATCATTTACCATATTGGACCATTTGGTTGTTGTATAAAATTATTAGGGCATTCTCAATTATATAAAATATACACAAGCCACAATGTCATAATGTTTGACATGGGTTTTCTCAAGTGTTGTAGTTGTCATTTATTAAGTCAAATATGAGATAGGAGTTAATTTGTCAACTTAGTGAGAGCAATGAACATCAGAAGAATATATAACTATTACTAGTGGAGATGGATTCCTTATGATGAAGCACCTAGTTGATAGACAATATATACAAAAAAATTGATTATAGAGATTGTATTCTTATCAAAGACATAAATGTATGTTATTTTGTTTCAAGGCGCAACATCCATGCCTATACTAGCTTCCTCCTTTTCAGAAGTTAATATTTTCATTGTGTGCTTGAATATCACATTAAAACAAAAGTCTAGACTTCACATAGTGTCTTGAATGTGTAGATATAGAGTGGGTAACAATGCCATATAGAGGATAATATCGAGTATGTATTAGGAAATAAAGGAATTTTTGTGCTCAATTCTAGGATATGTGTATGCAATGTGTTTATTTGGCACCTTTGTTTTGTAAATTGATTTTTTTTCCCAATGAAAAAAAATATTTGATATTTCTAAGAAGAAACCAAAATATCTATTGCCAATAGCTTGTCCTAGATATTTCTTAGTATAATCCTATAAGAGTCTTAGATGAACATTAGAGCATCACACAACCTATCTTGAATACTTAGTCCTACTAACCCTTTCATAGCATTTCTAATCTATTTTTATAAGAGAAATAGAGAAACATAATCTTCAATACTATTAAAAAATGGAGCTTGTTGAGTTTCAAACCAAAGCTCATTTCTAAATATTTGGTAGGCTCTAGATTCCATCATCTTTTAAGTTAGCCATCTTAGACCACTTTACCAAGGGAATGCCTCCAATTTCCTTCTTCCCTTTCCATAAGAAACTAGACAACATTATTTCATGATCTTATCTAGAATATCTTTGAGAATGTGAGCTAAGGACATCCAATAGATTGGAATAATCTCTAAAACATAGTTGACAATAATCAATATGCCTCCCCAAGGAAACCATTGACGATGCCAAACTGAAATTCTAGCGTGTATCTTTTTAATCAACCATAACCAATCCTCAAATTTATAATCGTTTTGCTTAAGATGAAAGCAAAAATATTTAACGCCATAATCCAAAGAACAACACTTCAAAGGTAATTTTTGCATTAGCTCCCTTTCCAATCCTTCTTACAATCATCATTATCAACTTCTAGATATTTATTTCGATTCCAGATGCACTACAATATATCCCCACAATTTACTTTAGTTGAGTTAAATCCTTTATTGTGCCTTGGCCAAACAACATGATGTCCTAAACAAACAATATATGAGTAAGCAATACATAATCATAAACTTGATACCTTTAATATGCCCTTTGTAATATCCCGAATGTAAATCCCGGACACCTGTGATTTTGGTTATTTGCTTTTATGGTGGCACTAGCTGATTGGACCATGAAACAAGTATATTATGATGTTTATTGTTGAAGTTATGTTATTATTATTATTATTATTATTATTTTACTTATAACTAAAATAATGGCACAACATAGACAATAGCGTTGTTGTGGGGTCTTGGAATTTCATATGAGAAGGGGATGGGGTTAGGAGTTGCAGCTCCCCCTAACATTACTCTAGCCTTTCTAATTCTAATAATTTTGGGACCACAGGGGTCCTAAATTACCTAAAAAATGTTTTTCATGTAGTATGGTGCCTCACTAGATAGAATATTCCTTAAACTAGATGTTGGTGGGGCCCGCTCTCACTTCACTCATGTCTTATGCGCCTAATTAACTGTCTGGAGTCAATCATGCACCTAATTCTTGCAACTCTACTATAATTGGAGTGTTTATTCAATCCAATTGAGCTACTGTCAGTTGATTTCAGTTAATTTGAGTTAATATTGAGTTACTGTTAGCTAAAATTGAGTTAATGTTAGTCAAATTGAGTTATTGTCAGTTAATAATGATTTAATCTCCAATTACACTAGCGAACTAGAGTACTTACATCTAATTAGAGCTAGTTTGGTTAATTTGAGTCATTTTTAGTTAACATAAGTAAGTTAGTAACCATTAGTCAATTAGAGCTAGTTATCCTTAGTTAATTAGTGAAATTGTGGTTTAAAAGTAAGTTGTCTTTAGATAATTAGAAGGAACCGAGTCATCTTCAGTTAAATTTAGTAATTATGTGTCAATTTGAATTAAAATGAATGCATGGGAGTGACTTAGGGAAAATTGGAGTCAGTCCTAGTGAATTCGAGTTACCTCCATGCATGGCGAGTAATTTCTGGGTAAATTAGAGCCAGTTATGGGGTGTTTGAGTCTGTTGACAAATTCGAGCTATATAGTGATGGGAAGTGTCTTTCTCAGTGTTTTAGAGTCAGTATTCGTGGATTCAAGTTGATTAGTGAAAAAATTGAATGGGTTAGTGAGTGTTTGTTAGGAATCCCTAATGATTGGGAGTCCTTCCTCATTTGATATAGAAGTAGAGTCTTGGAGGAAATTCGAATGGATGAAGAGGATTTGAATTGATCTAGAAGATAGGTCATTCATTGTTTGTCTAGTTCTAGGGGCAAAGAAAAGCACAACTCTGGTTGGGTTGTGAATGCCAAAGGGAGCTTTGGCCATTATTCTTGCACATTTTTACAGTAATTCTTGCTTGCATATCTAGGAGGATTTGGTGAGCTATTATGTTGGTCTTGTAGACCAATTCTTCATGTGATTCATATACCTTGGTAAGGATGTAGAGGGTGTTTTGTGGTATAATTTTCCATGTGATTCAAATTCCCTAGCTGGGATTCAATTTTTGGTGTTGGGAGAGCAGTTTCTCCTTTGTTTCGAATGCTCTAGTAGAGATTTAAGTTTGTGATTTGGTCTGGGAGGTTGGAAGAGTTTTGAAGGGTGAATGAGTAGATTCACTAAGATTATCCAATTGGAGAGAGGGACAATTATGTGTGGATGTCTCATTTGAAGGTTATAGAACTTGAGGGAGAGGGGGCCAATCCCATATAGGTATCTAGGCCTTGTTGTCCTCTTTGTTTCGAATGCTCTAGTAGAGATTCGAGTCGTGATCTGACTTAGGAGGTCAGAAGAGTTGTAATTTAACCGATATTATCCAACATGAGAGAGGGAAAATTCTATGTGGATATCTCATTTGGATGTGCTAGAACTTGAGGGAGAGGGGGACAATTCTAGACAAGTTTATAGGATATTTGGTATTGAATTCTCTAGTAGAGATTTAAGTTTCTGATTTGACTTGGGAATTCAGAAGTGTTGTAAAGGGTGAAGGAGTAACTTCACTAAGATTATCCAACAAGAGAGGGGGGTGATTCTATGTAGATCTCATATGGTTAGAACTTGAGGTATATGGGGGACAATTCCAGACAAGTGTTTAGGCCTTGCACTCATCTTGCAGGAGAGGGGGGACAATTATGACAAGTGAGCTAATTTTAGTGGTAAGTGGTGGTTTGGGAGAGGGGAACAATATCGAGAAGGAGACCACACCATCCACTACTTTCCTTTTTGGGAGAAGGGCACAATCCAAAGTGAGGAAGCATATTGACTCTAATCTTGTCTTTCGAGAGAGGGGGGAAATCCTAAGGAGGAAGGGTTAGAATCCATTTCTATTTCATTAAGGAGGAGAGATCTCATGTTTCATTCATTTTTGTCCATCTTAGAAGATACCTTCTCGTGTGAGATTCCGGGACCTGATCTCGGAGGTGGCCTTTCGGTGGGAAAACATACACCAAGTAGAGACCTATGGCTAGGAGGAAAAGTGTCATGTTGCTGCTAGTTGCGCCTATCAAGATAAGTATTGTGATATTTTATTATCTTATGTATGATTACTGATATGTGTCATGGAGGCTTCTTTTATGATACTATTACTTAATTAAATGATATGTTTATGATGTTACTAATTTTGGTGTTGGTTTGATAGCCTCCAGGAAGGTATGTGATCCTTGAACTAGTATTTGTAATGCTGATATGTTTACTTTATGCTGATTTAGGAAATATGATAATGGACAACCGTATAGACGTATGTGTCTATAACATATCATATTTTCCCATGTGTTTTTATGTCTGGTTTATGAGTAAATAATTTATTAAATTTATCTCCAATGCGAATTAGTTTTTAGTGCAAATATTGTTCATCAAATTGATAAAGTTAGTAGGTTGTTTTGTTAAGTTTTTACATGTGATTATGGGACTGATATGGATTGCTATATGGCCACGTATGAAATCTCCATATCAAGTCACCCAATGGGGTTTATAGATGTTAGTTAGTTTTAAATTCTAGGACATAAAAATGTATGCAGAATTTTGTATAAGATAAAGCAATGTCGGTTTTATTGGTTGACCTAGAAGTTTAATGTTATTGGTCTAATGGCTAATCTCATAAGAATAAATATATATTTTGTACTAAGATCAGAAATCAATGTTTTCTACCTTAATAGATCCGTTGCACCCTTCTTTACCCATGACCTAGGTTACAACCCTACGACTGTTTGGGCATTCTATGCATTGTCACTCTATATTAATGTGATTTATTTATGTTAATATATGATGTAAAATACGGTTAATTATGTTCTAACATTATCATTATTAACTACACATAACATCCCCAGTACTTTTCTAAGCCACAATGTGAACCCTAAACTAGATTCTAGTACTTATTATTAACTCCAATACCTCAAGTCTAATGAGGTGTTAACTAGGGCATTCATGATATTAGAACAAAGTATTTTCTAAATATTAGATATGTACCCTCTGACATGATTGCATGTGTGATCATTACATGCATTAAATTATTTGTTTAAGTTATGACATCCAAATAAATAAGGCTAAAGAGGATATAATTGTATTGGTGTATAGTTTTAAACCTATTGAAATTAAATCATGATTTAACAATGAATTTGTGTACATTCATTTCTATCAAGTTGCCGTAACAAAACTCTAAAACATCACCAATTATATCAAGAGGAGTTAAAGGTTAAGTCTTATAATAATCAAATCCAAAAGGTCTTGGTAATGAATTTAATTGAAAGAAAAAAGAAGGGAGAAGTTAACTTAAAGCCTTAGTCTAGTTATGTTCAACTTAAATCCAAGTTTAAATCTTAGTAAAATATTGAATCTAACTAAAATTTGTAGTTTAGTTAAGCATTGAATTTAAGATAAAGTTTTAAATTAGTTAAATATTGAAATTAACTTAAGCTTTTAGTTAATTAAATACCGAAGTTGAGTTATGAAATTTGTGCTTATTAACTTGGGAACACTTATATTGATTAGTAAATACATTTTAGGTTTTGAATTAATATAAGGGGTCATCAATAGATTTTAATGGGTCGGTAGGGGATATGACATAGCTAATATGTTATTAGGCAGGTTATTTTCGAAAATATTATATATTAAAGGATATAGTAGGAGTTGAGGGAAAGGTATATATATCTATGTAGATATTAAATGGAATAATTTAGAATTCCCTTGTTAATAAGATAAGGAAAGTCGTTATTATCGAGTTATGTGGATAAGCATAATATCTCCTATGCCCAGTGAAATATATAGAGCATGGATTATGGATGATTGGTGAATATTTTATTTAGCTTATGTATTGTCTGGAATGCCTGCCTCAAGAGCTATGCATTATAACGATATGTGTGTGTGTGTGTGTGTGTGTGATTTATGTTATTGGTTTATTCATATATTAGTGTATATGTAGATCTTTGGAGAACATTGCCTCTTTTTGTGAAAGTTCCATGTACTTTAATGATTCGGATTCCCAGTTTGGAAAGGGCATCTCCTTGGAGGGAACACAACCCCCATTCAAATTGTTTTAATATATATTAATTAATCAATATGGTGTTTGGAAATGGCGTTTCTCTTGAAGAGGATGCATCCCCAACCTCGCAACTAGTTGTTTCGTTGTTTAAATATTGTTTATGCACATGAGTTATAAGATATAGTATGGTTAATGCATTTGAGTGTATGGAATAATACGGTGTTACCGTGTGTAAGGATATATATGTATACACAAAGTGTATAGTGTGTGCATAACATAGGAGTTATAGTGTGTGTGTATAGAGGTATGCATGTTTGTATAGACGACAATATGTATTTTATTATATGTAATGATTATTGGTATTACACATATACAATATCATGTATATATTATATGTATAAGTGTGCACGTATGTAATTTGGTAAGCACACACACACATATATATAGTATCATAAATGTCGTATAGTATTCAGAAGTGTATATTGGTATATATGTAGTATATGTGTATTATAAGGTATTTAAAATTGATGATGTAAGAATATGTAACTAGAGTGGCAAGTTGTGTATATATGGTATCATAAGATATGAGTGTATATGAGTTATATAATATAAACGTATCGCATCTACATATATACGATTGTGTTATATGTAGGGTATGAGTGTTGTATAACTAAGTTATATGTGTGTTTGTTTGTGTGTGTGTGTAACCAATTGTGATGGTTTAGGTGTCATAAAGTTTTTAGGAATAAAATTGTTTTATTATAATACTTGTAATTTCTAAATAAGAGTAATAATTACAATGGATTGTTTGGATAAATTAATTTATTATAGACCTTAAAAATCATTGTCAACTAAAAAATAAAATTTATATACCATACAATTTGTGTATGATCATCAGAATTATAATAAGATACACTTAAGTTTTTTTTAAATCTGCAAAAGATGGGTATCATGGTAATTTGATTATGTGTGTGTGTGTGTTAAATCCAGTAGACACATGTGTGTGTTAAATCTAGTAGACACACGTTGAGAATTGATTATTACACTAAGATATAATCTAGTTATTAAAGGAAACCCATAATATATGTCACATATATAAAAATAAAATAAAAATCACATATATAAAAATAAAATAAAAATCTATGAGTGTTATAAATTTTATTTCTATTTATAAAAATAGAAATATTTTTAAATAAAAAATATTTTATTATTATTTAAAAATAAAAATAAAAAACATATCACCTGCCCACAATAATATATAAAATAAACTCCTCGCTGGAACTTTCCAAGATATTTTTAGAGTGCTTTTCAAAATATCTGATTTGCTTTTCTAGAATAATTGAACAGAACATGGTGACCTACCATTGACTCTCACATGTCACAACAAAATCCCAAAATTGTCTCAGATTTTAATGGCTAAACATATTTTTGTGCTTAAATACAACCCTATCGACTATTCACAGTATGAAATGGATGGTGGTTTCCTCACAATAACATCTACCAAAAAATTAACAAAAGTCCATAATGGAAGACCTTACACCTAGTTGTCATGTCAATGATTAAATCAATCTTCCAAATTTGTACAAAGAATTAAGGCTCACCTCTTTCCATGTAGACATGTTTATGCTTTTTCCATGAATCGATCTGTACAAACTACGACCAACCGAAGCTTGAGATTCGGGAGTCTGATTAACAATATGGCATTCGTAGAACTCAAGTGAAAGGTTCAGTATGAATACACATCCCTTCAACTGTGCTAGAAACGAATAAAGTTATGTTGTCATTGTATTTTTATTTTTATTACGTTATCACTGATTGAATAAGAATGCCTATGGGGAGCAGTTGAGAATCATACAATTAGCTAAGCTTTATATAGCAACAATTTGATAGGTGGAAATATACTATACCAAATATTTGTTTTTATGGTTGATTAAATATTTGTTTTACTTTTAATTAATGGCCATCAAAATAAGTAAAAAGTAAATATTTATCGCTGACCTTTACATGAGGAACGTTACAGAACGTTACAACATCTCCCTCATAATTGGAAATAATATTTATAGCCGACATTTACATGAGGAATGTTACATAACGTTACAATATCTCCCTCATAATATTTATAGCCGACATTTACATGAGGAACGTTACAGAACATTATGTTACAAGATCTCCCCCATACTAGGCTGTAGAGCGCCTCTTAGCACAATGAGTTCTCTTTGTTTTTTTATCGACATACCGACACTTTCGTTTAAAGGTGGATGGCCATATTTGTCTCAATTTTTTTTTATTACTTATATCGATGTTCCTTCACACCTTCTAAAACAATTGCTAGTATATTCAACTTAGAACTTATTTACTTTATCAATTTCTATATTTAGAAAGGACTAGCCTATGGGATATCCACTTGTTTTCTCTACAAAGACATCTTATTAAGGATATCCTTAATAAAAAACCAACATCGTTTTCTCTTTAATGATTTCGACTAGAATACCCATGTTATCCTTCCCTTAGTTATGATCAGATGTTGGCCATGAGGTGGTTTTTTATAAATTAATTAATAATTGTTGTTTCTTGTTTTTAGCCATCTTGGATTAAGGTTATTTAATCATCATTACACATGAGAGTGGTGAAAATACTTTAAAATTTAGATAGATGTGTAATGTATGTAACATTAATAAACTAAAATGAACATAATAAAAAATAAAATTAAACTTAAAAAAAATGATCATAATAAAAATAAAAAGGGGCATAACAATTATAAAAATCAATAATAAAATAAAGCCAATATAGATCCATGTTAGTGTTAGGTTTTTTAAGTACCAAATATTTATAGCTTTGTTTCTTTTGATGTTTCTCAGTGCTTGTTATATATGAGGTTAAGATGGAATTATGTTAGTTTATAATAATACAATTATTTTGTCTTGTTGATTTAGGATCTTTCTATTGTATGAATTAAAAATGAATTACATGTAAAGAATGCGAAAAAAGCTCATAAACACATAAGAATAACCATGTGAATGGAAGATAAAGAATGCACATCAAAACGAGACACCATATGATAATGGGGTTCACCCCAAGGGACTACATCTCTAAACCCTCTTCTCAAATGGATAGGCCACTTTATAATCTCAGCATAAAAAGTAAAGTACATGGAAATACATGGAAATGATACATTGATACCTTGGTGTTTGGAGATGGAGAGAAATAGTTGCTTGGATCTACAAATGGGTTGCACTAGCAACTATGAAATGAAAAGACGGTGAAAAATGAGTACAAATACCCCCACCTTCTCCTTACAAAAGAAACAACAACACCATCGTCTCTTTTCCCCAATGATAGCTATATGGAAGACCAAGTCTCCAAGCACTAAGTCTCAAACTCTCTCCAATACTATCTCCAAAGTTCTCACTCCAACAAAAGAATGGCCTCACCCAAAATGTAAAAAAATAACTCCCCTAACTATGGCAAATGAGGGGTTTATATAGCTTGAAGGGAACCCTTCAACATGTTCCATGTGATCCTCCTAGTTACAACTTACTTGTTCTATATGGAATATTGTTACAACTTGTAATTAAACTTGGTATGGGATTCAACCCCCTTGGCATATTACTTGGGCTCTTTTAATATACCCCATTTAGTAATCCCAACAATAAGTTTGGCATATATTAAAATACTATATATTAAGAACACATCGACCCATGTTTATCGGTATGTTTCAAAAACCCATTCCCACTTTACAACTAAAACCAAATTTTTAAATACATCACATATCGAAAAGGGGAAGTGCACCCACGTGGAGTTGGATGCAACTGTTAGGGGAGTTAGGGTCAACCCTCCACTTTTCCTTGTGAAGTTCATGCAATCTGTGGGAATGGTGGTAGAGTGATGGGGTGAGAGCCCCATGGGTTGGGCCATGGGCTCCGCCCCCTTTTTATTTATCGATATTCCAACGTTTCAACTTAAATAATTTTTGTTCCATTTCTTCCCAAGCAACAACAAGTAGCACGCTTGGTTAGAGCGCCAGTGTGGTAGGTGGGAGGTTTGGAAATCAATTTTCGTGGGGGTCAATTTTTTTGTAAACATAACAATGGCCACCCACGCTGCCACATGGAAGCTTCTGGTTGGGCTGCACCATTTCCATGTCAAGTGCCAACACATGCCTAGTCAGACGACCATATCATCAACTGTTCACCACGTGTCACCACCTAGGGATGCCGACTCAAATGTCGAGCCACATTATGCTTGCCATGTGTCATCACTAGGTTGCCACATCAACGCCATACATGCCATGTGGCACCCCTTTTTTCCAATTTTGTCAATGAAGTACCCATTTGGCCAAAACTTTAGAATGCTCTAACTTCCTCATCGAACTCTATTTGAGGTGTCGTTTGTGTCATTGGAATCAGATTGACAAGATCTTCGTAACCATGCCATTTTTTATAAGAGGTTGTGTAACATCCCCGATCCTCTGACCGGCAAAGAGGATGCTACCTAACAATAAAAAACCATCAGGCAACTATCCCCATGAACAAGAACATGCATATAATGCTGAAATAAAATGGTTAAAGCATAAAACATGCTAAGATGCATAGTTACTCAACATACACAGCGAAAGCAAACATACATTCATGCATTCAACATGATCATCATAGTTCATCAGACATTAAATATAATTGCAGGAAAGAATACTCATCCTATAAAGAAGTCATCCTGTAACCAGCTATGTCGCTGCAACGTTCCACCCAACCATAGGCCAGCGTGCTCATCAATCTCTTAGCAACACTGCCACCCTCGAGCTGGGCATGATTCCCCAAGGAATAAGGGTCTAAGCAGGCTTACTCATAGCCAAGGTATACCAATCACAGCCAATCCCACACAGTAGGGTTTATCAGGCTATCGGGGAGCTGGGAGAAGCTAAATGCTAAGCTGGTGAGCTCATGGAAGAGCTAAGGACGCCTACACCGAAACTAGCTTGACCTCTAAGGCACCCACACACACCCAACACCAAGAATCAGTCCCTTCTCTGCTTCACAGTCCCTCAGGCCCTGACTTCCCTTGCCAGTGCTCTTCCGGGGTTATGGAGAAGAAAGCCAGCCCTCTAACTCTCTATGTGTGGCTCCCAAACCCAGGTTTCTCAAGCATACCCAGCCTTCAATCCCACTCCAAATAGTTCGAAGAACAACCACTGCATGCATGCAGCAAAACAAGCACTTCACAACTTGGATAGGGGAAGACAAATCCATGAATCATTCTTGGCCCTATCGTGGCCAAAACGATTCCACAACAACCTACATCAGCCAAAGTCGCAAGGGAAAACATGGCCAAGAAAATGTGAATGAGACCACAGCCAACAAAAAGTAGGTACTCACAGCATCCACTGATTAGGGGAAGAACAACAGCCCTCAGTTCATGATGAAGTAACAGGACATTACACAGTCTAGACACAGCCAGCAACATGGGAAAACAATGGTCCATTCTCAACAATGAAGCCACGGCACATTTACATAGTCGGCAATGGGGGAGTAAACACAGACTCTCTGTGTAATCAAGAAAAACGTATCCACAGAATAATAATCGGTGAGGTAAAGGAGAACCAACCGAACCCCACACATAGAATCATGAGTCCTTTTTATCTCTGCCCTGCGTGAGGAATGAATAGCCCACGAACAAAGAGAGTGGATAGAACGATTGGTATCCCAAACAACGCGTGAGGAAACCACTCCCAACCTATGTGAGTAACTGAACCAGCTGGTGGAGAGTGTGTGGGGGCAAGCCTACCACCCACCACTACCCAGCAAATAACTGCCCTCTACTAACATCAAGGTTCTTGAATGAGTGGCTGACACATGGATTTTCCCCAATGGATCCCATGGGTTAGACAATCCCCCCCCTTAACCTTAGGAAATCATGCCCTTTTCATTTAACGTTGCACCGTCGTAGCTGGCTATAGGCTTATTTTAATGAATGTGCATATTTACATGATGCCAAAACTATAATGTGTCGGATAGCACGATATACCATCGGCAAATATCCCTATTGCCGAGACATACACAACCAAATCGATGGTGGGGTTTTTGCCTTTAGCTCCACACCACAATTAATTACAAAATATACATCATGTATCTTTTAATGCAACCGGGGTCAAAACCGAGGGTATTACAATCCCCTCCCCCTTAGAATAACACCGTCCTTGGTGTTCCAATACATAGGAATGCATATACAATTTGCACATCAAAATTTCAAAATTTTGCACATCTGTCCCACGTTCAATTATTTACTTGAACTTTCAGGACCAAGCCCCTCGGCTTCCACGAGCTTCTCTTGCTGGTTCTCAGCTTTCGGCTCATCCCCAAGTCTAGGAACTTCTCTATATCCTGAGCATCTCTCCAAGATTTTCTTGGGTCTTGACAATTGTTTGAAGAAGACTTCCAGCCAAGTCTGACAGCCTTTGGTCTGCTGCCATGATCAATGTGCACAACTGGATTTCACTTTTCTCACCTGTGAAATGCACCATTGAAATTATGTTAGACCAAGCATAATATAGGCATTAAATCAGTCAATTAATTGCCCAATTGGCATGACAGTCCAAGTCTTTTCAAGGAGACTTTCATATTTGTCATGCCTTCCCAACAGGCACATGAGCTCATTCATGTCCATTCTTGGGCAGGGAATTAACTATTCCAGTATTCATAATTATTTTAAGCAAATAGACACATTCTATTTTCAGCCATACATGCATTCAACAATCTTTTGTTTTCACAATGCATAAGTATAATAAAAAAGCAAAGAGAGAGTAGCAAGAATTTTTCCCCTCTTTGTCTTGTTCCATCTTGGAACCCACACCACCATTGTGGCTTTTCATGCTCTCAGCCTATTTCACTTCACCGTGAATGCTAGACCAATCCCTCTTGTTCATGACACTTAGTGTCTCCAGTCTATTTCAGACCTCTCAACCATGGAGCCTCCCCACATGGTTTGTCTCGGCTACTAGGAACTTCACAGTCTCAGTAGCACCTTTTTCATTTCTTCTCATTCTGAGCTCTTCAAGACAGTCACATGTCAACATGCACCCCTATGATGCTTTCATAGTCCTTGCTTCCAGCGATACCTATATTCAAACATTGAATAAATTCACATGTTTAGTTTATTCTCATCAATTTTTTTTTTTTAAACAAGAGCTTAAAACATCATAACCAAATCATATACACATGTATATTCATAAGCAAGAAATTGCAAAATAATTCAATACTTATCTGTATTGTGTGTTTCCTCCCTGGTCCACGGGATCCTACTTCACTTTGCAAGCCTTGGGATCGCCTATGGACTTGGATGTTAGGCTAGCACGCAGGCTGCTTCACAATATCCTTATATATATATCAGGCACAGTGAAGCCAACCTACAGTTGGGTTTATCAGACCGTCCAACCAAGCCAATATACAATTGGGTTTATCAGGCTGCAGCCAATTGAGCCAATACACTGCTGGGTTTATCAGGCTACTCAGCCAAGCCAGCTAACAGTTGGGTTTATCAGACTTCAGGTAGTCAAGCCAACACTGTAACGTTTCTACAATTTCCACAACATCAAATAATTACACAATCAAGCAAACCTTCAGTTGGGTTTATCAGAACGTCAACAATTCACCTGCACTTATATCAACAATACACTTATATCAACAATGCACTTATATCAACAACCAATCAGCCAAGCCAACGCAGTTGGGTTTATCAGGCCATCAACAATAACACATGCACTTATATCAACAATAAACAACCATTTCTAGGTCCAGGATCTACTATAGATCCCTAGGCATATAATAGCCCAACATCTCCTTCTAGTACATCTTCATGCCGACTGGGAAGGAAACTTTATCATTACCATTTCCAGGTTTCATTTCCAGCAATGAGCTCTAATTCCACTACCCCATACAACACAAGAAACCACCCCCTTCTCTGCTCTCCAGTCCCTCGCGAATGTCTCCTTCTCCGTGCTCTTCAGTAGGAGGTAGGATGAGCCCAAGCCATTGTCCATTTAGTGTGCAACACCAAACTATATCTGTTTAGCCTGAAAACACACGCAATATAAGCAACTCATCCGTGTTATTGTTCTAAAACTGGAATCATATTTCACATCATTCACTATCAAGTATTGAGACACCAGGAGTGTGTCCACTCTCTAGGGTGTAATCAATATTGAAAACCCTTCCATGATCCGACATTGGAAAAGTGTGCACCCTTTTTTCGATGTGTGCCATGTAGGCCCTATTCATACTCAAGCAATCAGTCATCATGGAAATAAAATCAAAACATGTTCTGCATATGTAATTTTAATAATTTGACATGCATATTCTTAGCTAGGGTCACAGAACACTTATCCAATTGTCGAGACAATATTCTTTCGTTAAGGAGGAATGGGGGCTCCCTTCTCTGAGTTGACAGTCCCTCAGTTTTCCATCCCAATTCCTCTTTACATTTCGTATCCACACATGTCTTACCGACATAAACTATACCATCTCACTCATGTTGCTTACCAAACATGTAGTGCAGATGAGACATTTCCAAAATGTCCAATGGAGTTTCACTCGAAACCCATTTCCAGATAAGGGAAAACCTTCCCATGAAGTTTGGCTCCTGCAGGTCATCACACATGATCTTCTTGCAGTGTGTACCCCTGGCACATTCATCAAATAGCCAAACAGTCAGTCATTATCTGATAATACAATCCAAATTTGATTTTTCCATAACCAAACAATGACATTAGTAATTCAATTCAATAGGAATTTGCAACTCTGTCTACTACAAAAATTTATTTGCTTGGCAATGAGGTGATCCTCAATTGTGGATCTCTTGTAAGTAGCAACACTATGCCGATTATAATTTTATGCTTACTATCATAACATGAATACCCACTTACAATGCGTCCTCCTGACATAGTCTTATGCAAGCCAATAGTGATTAGTAGTTGTTAGCAATTTCTTAAATCCGAAATTCACAAATTCAAATTTAACAACTCATTATGCATACAAATTATTTTCACAGCCATGAGACTCTTCTCATAAGGTTTGGCTCTTTCTCATGGTATATTCCGACATTTGTCATTGTATTACTCTCATTTCCATGCTCCAAACAATATACCTGAAACCTGAACTTCAATCAACCAAACACTTGGTAAGTCTGGATGCATATAACCTTTTCATTGCTGCAACCATCACTTAAGCATTTTTAGAATTTATAAAATTCAAATACTTCTAGCTGTTAATCACATCAATATTACCAAAACTCATTTACTTCATGCAATAATTATCATACTTTAATTTACAAGGTACAGTCACATCATTTCTGCAATTTTAAATGAATTGTTTAGATACTCCTTACTTCACAAGCGTATCATTGTACCACCTTGCCCTTCCATAGAGCATTTTCAGCAGCCAATTGATCCTAACTACCCTCTTCATGCACTTACTATCTTGCATTCATAACAGCTCTTGAAATGGTTCTAGAATTGTCATCAATTCCTCATTTCAGCCATTAGTTATTCATAATATCACATGCACTATCTCAATTCATTCTTGCAATGCATCACAACATTTGCACCCATACTTATTTAATTAGTTACTCACACCCTTCATATGCATCCATTCAATGCATAACTACAAGTTTTATAAAATCTTTTGATGCATATCCACTCAATGCTACCTTGCATTGATTCAGGAATACTATGTGTTCAAACATACCATGACCACTTTATATAGGATGCATGACTATAATCAAGATCATTGGTGCTTACTTTCCTTGGGCTACTAAGCTCATAACAACATAATACAAGCATGACACATTTCTCCATGAATGCAGTATAAAATTCAAATACCCACATGGTATGAGACCTCTTGCTTTTACCACTCCATGCAATTGTCATAATTAAATTCTTACCTTCATGGGTCCTACTTACACCCTTGACATTACCAGTTTGGTTGGCCATTTGCAGGAGATTGCAGAATTTGCTCACCAACTTTTGAATCTGGACTTGTTGCCTTATCCCTTTCTCCATATGGTTGCTAGTCACATTCGTCAGCATCAACAACATATTCAGCCATGTCCATGTTGTTGTTGGTTTTTCCACTAATGTCAACACCAATGCAATAATTATCATTAGTGGTTCATTATAAATGTATAATTCTCACTATTCTTACCAACATGTAATATCTTATGCATGCTAGGCATATCCTCATACATTTCATGTACAAAACTTGTAATCATAATTAGCAAGACAAGGTTTAAGGAAATTTCCCTTTTCGAGTCCCTCATCCTTGTATGGAACTCCTTTTCCACACAACAGCTGGTTTGACTTCATGGTCTTGCTACCTCTAGGCATGCAATTCCTGGGTTTGTCCATATTGACAGTAGAACATTTCTCGTTCAATCAATCACTAGCACTTTGTTGCTCCACACTCAATTCTGGTGACTCTCCCTTGTTCCCTACTAGATAAGCTTTCCAATGCCTATCCACATGCTTCATTCTGAATTTTCAAAAATGATGGCAAAACACACCACTGAATTTTGGTCTGAAATGCAAACTTCAGCCACCTGGGGTTTTCTTCCTTTTCAGTCTTGAAACTGCTGAAAAATCCAATGAGAATTCACTGCAAAACCCACTGGAATACTAGCTGGAATTTGCTGAAATTTCCACTTGAAAACCCCAAAATTCATTTTTCCCAATCAGACTTTTTTCCAACTAAGTTTCCAACGTTTCGGCGGTCAAAAGCTCTAGTTTTCTCCATGCTCATCGGCAGCCTGTTCATCTATTTCCTTCCGCTATATCGGGCCCGTGGTCATCTAACCTTCCGAGCTTTATTGGCGATTAGAACCCTTAAGCCTTGCGCTGCATCGACGATGCCAAGGACTGTTCATCGACAGTCAAATAGCTAGCATCTTCTGTTGTTTCGGATCCCCATCCGTCTAAGCTTCCGAACCCTTTATCAGTGCTACAAAAACCATCATCGGTGATTGAATCCTATACCCGTCGGGTGGGCAGTTCTCTAAGCTTCCACAACGGCGGCAGTCCAACAACTATAGTTTTCCGCCATATCGGACCCTCAGCTGTCTCGAATTCTGGCCTTTATCATTTATTGGCGATGACGAGGACTGCGGCATATCGGTAATCGGGTACACTGGCCGCTATGGCATCGACAATCGGGGACTCTACCCGTCAGAAGATTAGTCCACTAGACTTCCACAACGGCGGGCACACAAACCACTAATTCTTTTCGACGTTCATCGGCGACCAATACAACTAACATTTTTCGATGGCCAACGAATACTTAGAAAAATTTCCGCAACTTTTCTTCTCTGTCTTCCGCCACGTCGGCTGTTGGAGCAACTATCCGTCGGGTGGATAGTCCATTAAATAGCCACAATAGCGGACGCATCATCAACTAAGCATCGGCAAATCAATCAACTAATCATCGCCGTTCAATCTACTAACCTCCGTCGACATGTCATTGGCGATCCCTTTATCTTAGTGGCCCTGATCGCCGATGATTTTCTCGCCTTAGAAAAATATTCAAATTTTTTCTCTCCGTCGTCGCTGTCGGTGGTCCAACCAACTATCATCTTGTTTTTGCCGATGACGTTTCGGCACTCACGTCCTCTAAGTTTCGCCGACGGCCGACGAACACTTAGAGGAATTTTGCAATCTTCCTTCCGTCGTCAGGTGAGCTTCAGATTACGCATTTTGCTGCGTCGGAGGACCTTCCAACTAAGTGATCTGCTGCATCGGAAGAACTTCCCACTAAGTTTTTCGATGAGCCAACAATTCTGACACTTAGAGAATTTTGTGAATTTTCCTGTCATTCACCCATTTTCTCTTGGTTTCTTCTGGGCAGTAGGCAACCTGCCTCTGCTAACTAACCTTTCATGGCCCATTCAGGCCCATGCTGTAACTTTAGCTCTGATACATTCTGTAACGTCCCCGACCCTCTGACCGGCGAAGAGGATGCTACCTAACAATCAAAAACCTCCGGGCAACTAGCCCCATGAACAAGAACATGCATATAATGCTGAAATAAAATGGTTAAAACATAAAACATGCTAAGATGCATAGCTACTCAACATACACAACGGAAGCAAACATACATTCAGGCATTCAACATGATCATCATAGTTCATTAGACATCAAATATAATTGTAGGCAAGAATACTCATCTTATAAAGAAGTCGTTCCATGACCAGCTATGTCGCTGCAACGTTCCACCCAACCATAGGCTAGCATGCTCATCAATCTCTCAGCAACACTACCACCCCCGAGCCGGGCATGATTCCCTAAGGAATAAGGGTCTAAGCAGGCTTACTCATAGCCAAGGTACACCAATCACATCCAAGCCCACATAGTAGGGTTTATCAGGTTATCGGGGAGTTGGGAGAAGTTAAATGCTAAATTGGTGAGCTCATGGAAGAGCTAAGGACGCCTACATTGGAGCTATCCTGACCTCTAAGGAACCCACACACACACGACACCAGGAATCAGTCCATTCTTTGCTTCACAGTCCCTCAGGCCCTGACTTCCCTTGCCAGTGCTCTTTTGGGGTTGCGGAGAAGAAAGCCAACCCTCTAACTCTCTCTATGTGACTCCCAAACCCAGGTTTCTCAAGCATACCCAGCCTTCGATCCCACTCCAAACAGTCTAAAGACCAACCACTGCATGCATGCAGCAAAACAAGCACTTCACAGCTTGGACAGGGGAAGACAAATCCCTGAATCGTTCTTGGCCCTATCATGGCCAATATGATTCCATAGAAACCTACAGCAGCCCAAGTCGCAAGGAAAAACACAACCAACCAAATGTGAATGAGACCACAACCAACACAATGTAAGTACTCACAGCAATCACCGATCAGGGGAAGAACAACAGCCCCCGATTCACGATGAAGTAGTAGGACATTACACAGTCCAGACACAGCCAACAACGTGGGAAAATAATGGTCCCTTCTCAACAATGAAGCCACAACACATTTACATAGTCGGCAATGGGGGAGTAAACACAGATTCTCTGCGTAATCAGGAAAAAAGTATCCATAGACTAACAATCGGTGAGGTAAAGGAGAACCAAACGAACCCCACACATAGAATCGTGAGTCCTTTTTATCTCTGTCTGCATGAGGAATGAACAGCCCATGAACAGAGAGAGTGGACAGAATGATTGGTATCCCAAACAACCCGTGAGGAAACCACTCCCAGCCCGTGCAAGTGACTGAACCAGCTGGTGGAGAGTGCGTGGGGGCAGGCCTGCCACCCACCACTATCTAGCAAATAACTGCCCTCAACTAACATTAGGGTTCCTGAATGAGTGGCTGACACATGGATTTTCCCCAATGGCTCCCACGGGTTGGACAATCCCCCCCCCCCCCCCTTAACCTTAGGAAATCATGCCCTTTTCATTTAACGTTGCATCGTCGTAGCTGGCTGTAGGTTTATTTTAATGAATGTGCATATTTACATGATGCCAAAACTATAATGTGTCAGATAGCACGATATACCATCGGCAACGATCCCTATTGTCGATACATACACAACCAAATCGATGGTGGGGCTTTTGCCTTTAGCTCCACACCATGATTAATTACAAAATATACATCATGTATCTTTTAATACAACCAAGGTCAAAACCAGGGGTATTACAGGTTGGGACTCTAAAATTTTTGTCTTTTGATATCCTCCCGGATGATTCCTCCCCATTGAGAAGCTTTTGGTCCTCCAAAAGCCTTAACAATCATCATATAAGTGAGAGGATTGACTCCTCTCTTCCTTCTCAATCCACATGGACTTGTAATGCTTTTGGAATGCTTAGTGTACCTGTTGAATATTTCAGATGAAATGGACCACTTTTGACATATGTAATCTCCTTACAAAATCCATGAAGAAACTATCCCAATGATGAGAAAAAATAGGAAGTGATGTGTGCAACCCCAAATTTTTATTAGTGGGATTACAAAAGCATATCACACATCCCTTTACATGCATGATTCTCACCCAAAATAAATGTACTACATTCCCAAAATGCCCAATTACATGATAAGCATAATATTTTACTTTAACAAAGGGAGGAATACAAAGAATACCAAAGAGGTAGAGTAGATTGTCTTGTAAGCCAAATTTCTTCACCTTGGATGGATTCTGAAGATATGGAAAGGTTGTTGTTGGCGTTGGACTGATATTTTCTTCCAAGATGTCGAAATATTTATGTTACTTTCCTCCCCATTGAGAGGCTTGTCCCATCTCATGCACTTCATTCTTTAGACAAGGATCAAACACATCATTGGACTCATTAGGATCCTTTTCTTTCGCAGTTGCAAGCACATGGGGCTTGTTGGCATTAATCACTCTTTTCATCAAACCTGCAGTAACAAGTGATGAGCTATCCTTCATGTTGTGAGATCTCACAATGTATTCCACCCCATATTTTTTGAGATGGTACTTGTTCTCATGACATAAGAAGACTGTTTTTTTATCATACAGATATGGGATTCCCATTACAATGCCACAGATATAAATAGGAACAACATCTATATGAACCTCATCAATCAACTTTGAAGCAATGGAAAAACTAACTCTAAACTATTTAGTAACATTTAGTTTTGTATTATCATAAACCCATCCAAGAGGATAAAGCTTGGGATGAGGTTTTGTCTCTAGACCCAACTTCTTAACAACTAATTCTGAAATCAAGTTAACCTGAGAACCCATATCAAATAGTGTATCTATCTTGGTGTGTTTAGACACAACTTTTATATCAAACAACTCACTTATTCTTTTATCATTATCTTTAGAAACATTCTTAGAACTTGAACCCACGTGAAGAGAACTTTTACCCTGAACTCCAATGGTTGCAATCTTCGTCTCATCACCTGAGTGCAATGGAGCACTTTCTTCTTTGTTGTAGTTGTTATTTTATCCTTTCTCTTTCCTTTGAAGTGGTCTTCTGAATGCTTGGATGGCTCTTCTTCCTACACATACTTTCCCCTGGTTTCAATATTAATGGCTTGCACACTTGCTTCATCCAAATTGGTAGGATGAAACAATAACAAAGTATAGAAAATATAATGGTGAAGAGAACCATTATACTTTAAAAGAGTGCCATGAGCATCTAAAGCAATATTTAACTCAAGTGCTTTCTTTCTAAATTCCTCGGTAAAAATTCGAACACTCTGACCTTTACTTTGTCTAGAAATTTGCCAATCAATCATTGCTCTTAGCACATAGCCCAATGGATAAAATTGATGACGTAAAGAAGATATAAAACAAAACCATGAAGAAAGGAGATTACCCATTTGTTTACCACCTTTCTGGAGCTTTCTTTCCCACCAAACAAGAGTTGTTCCTTCCAACCGAAAAGATACTAGTTGAATATTCACTTCCTCTTCTTTGATCTGTTAGACTCATCAATACACTTTGATCTGCCTTATCCAATTATTCAACTTCTCAGCATTTGATTCTCCATTGAACATAGGCAAGTTGAACTTCACACCAATATTCAACAATGGTATTTTAGGAGGCTCTTTTTTAGGAGCCTTGGGATGAGGAGAATGATGCGAAGATGAAGAACTCGAACCAGAGCTTGAACTTGAAGATGACGGCGATGATGGAGTAGGATAATTTCCTCCACTTCCTTGATTCACTGAAGCATTGTGTTCTTCTTTTGGCTTCTTCTCATTTTCCATTCTCTTCTCATAATCTACAAACAATCTGTCTACCTTGTATGCCATATAGTATAAATATTTTTGGAAATATTTTTTAATCTCTATGCGAACATCATCATCTCTCATATCTCCTTTTCTTTGTGCACACCCAATCTTGGGGTTGTAAGGCTCTAATTCACCTTCATCTACCTTAATCTTGGCTCTTCTAATCATTCACATTCACAATCCATGTCAGAGAACCCTGCTCTGATACCATGTGATCTAGGATATTTTTGTTCTATCACTTAACAATGAATTGCATGTAAAGAATGTGAACAAAGCACGTGGCACCCCTTTTTTCCAATTCTATCAGTGATGTGCATGTTTGGCTGAAACTTCAAAATGCTCTAACTTCCTCATATGGACTTCGTTTGAGGTGTCATTCAAGTCGTTGGAATAATATTGGCGAGCTCTTCGTAACCATTCCATTCTTACTAAGATATGGGGACTCTAGAAATTTGGTATTTTGAGATCCTCATAGATCACTTGTAGTGTTTCATGTTGGAGAGTGTGGATTCATTCTCATCATGAATCATAGGTCCCGTCATCTCATCTTGATTTTATACATTTTTTTTAAACATGACATGAAAAATTAAGGATTCTTCCCCACATTTGTGTATGGCATCCTTAGTAAACATGTTGGTGTAATTATCACACTTAAACTAGGGATTTGAAATGAGCACTTGCTAACACAAATTAGCCAAATTCCCAACACTATTGGTGTTAAAAAGTTGAGCTGAATGCTAGGTTTTTTTTGTTTGGTGCCTTGATTATTGTACTAAGAGCATCTAACTAGCTTCTTTGTGTTCAACCATCAACCATTGTCCATTCGCATTTGTGTAAATTTTCCTAACCAAACACCTTATGGCAATTTGTCAACACTATTGTTCTAAAACTTTGGGTTTACCAATTACTAGAATTATTTGTTGGTATTAAGTTATTACTGAGAGGGAGGGTGAATCAATGATTGTGCATATATGTACAAACTATGCAAATTTCTGATATTCATAACAATCACAACAATAAATAGAACAATGCACAAATGCTTAAGAACAAATGTATATCTATAAATATGAATAGTTATCAATGGGATATTACAGTCTCTGAACATGAGCACCTACTCATTTCAGATGTTAACTTGATCTCAAGTACAACTTGTGGTCTGTTGGCACCAACCTGCAACAACTAACATCTGCATAAGATTCAACTCACAATCTCCAGGCACCAACCTAAACAAATATCAGTCTAGTTACACAAACTACAACTTGCGACTTTAAGCTTTGATATGCGGAAGAAATGCATTATCCATGTGTGGAAATTACAACTTCCTTTTATTCTCCAGCACCCATTGGAAGGAGATTATGATCCCCTGAATTTATCTGCACCCATAGAAAGGATGTTAATGCATTTGATATTTCTAGAACCAGTTGGAAGGAGGGTATGACCCTCTGCTCCTTGCCCAATCTAAATTCCCTGATATGAAATATGATTGTATGGAAAATTGAGAAATATATTTCCTTCAAGTTCTGCAACTGCTGAATTCTTCTGATCTGCGTCAAATAGTTTCCCAAAAATACAAACAAACTGTGATCTGCGCCTGATTTTATGTGTCTACGTCAGACTGTTCTTTAAAATACGATGTGTGAATATAGCTTAGTTATAGTTTCTTTTCTGCGAACTGCATTTTACTAAGCAAAATCATTTGCACATCCAAACTCTAGGCATCCTATCATCTAGTGCTACTCATCTCGCACTGCGGCTCTGCTACAAAAAGATATTCATTTGTGATCAATGAGACATTGATACACCCCAAAACTTCCAAATCTTGTCAAGTAGATATCTTAGATCTTCATTTCCACAAGCTTATTTCACCACATCCATCTCTTGCTTATTTATAATCTTCTTGACTCAAGATATGTGTCCACTTCATGAAGTTTGTTTTACTTCGAATATCATCTCATTGAATTACATCCCCAACAAGTTAATGTTTGTGTCGGGATGATGCTTTTGCAATTCATCTTTGTATTCTAAGATGCAAAAATGACAATTCTCTTGTGGGATTTTCACACACACAATTTTCTTAATTCACAAGTCTCATAATTATTTTATGTGCATGAATATGTGCGTAAATACAACCAATGTCATGATGGTCCTTTAATAGCTTTATCTTTGACATCTTTTGAATTTTGGTCCATCTTTGATCCATCTTGATCATCTTTGATCTTTGACACATATATTCAACCAATTCATCTTTGACACCATGACACCATATATTCATCTTGTTCATCTTTGTTCTTTGACACCAATTACAACATATATTCAACAATCTCCCCTTTTTCATTGATGTCAACACAATTAAGCTCCCCCTATCATTGGGATCTTCTTCATTTTCAGTTTTTCTCCCTCTTATAGTTTTACTCATGCTATCCTTCTTTTAGCTTCTCCCCCCCTTTGAAATCAATGGAAAAGGGACCTTCTACATTGCTATCTTCCCATGGATTTGTGTTTACTAGGTCGTAGATACTTTGTCTCTACATCACCTACAGGGAACTCACTTCTTTTTTCCTTATTTGATTTGATGGATTCTGCAAGTTGTCTTGTCTTGGAATGCCAATAATAGGTGATTTTACTTCATGCAATACATTTACAACTTCTCACATGCATGAATAAGTTGATGTGCAAAATGTGGTGTCCATGTGGTGTGTTCATACTATCGCTTTAATTCCAACATCATTCTTCTGAATCACCTTTTGTCCTACGCATTAAATTTTAACTTAACATTCTCTGTACAATGCACGAATTCGCCGGATTCGACATCTCTTCAATTTATGTTCAAGCATGTGATTGGATTCTTCCTTGTTCTATAAATTTGCGGTATTTTCCATTCTATTCACCACCTTGTTTTTTACTCTATCAAGCTTGTTCTATTATTTTCGTCTTGCTTTACCATTCTTCAGTTGTCCTTCATCATGTCTTATTTCCAATGTTTGAATAATTCTCTTGAGACGCTTCTCACAATGGTTCACTCTTATCAAGTAAACCTTAGACAGTTGTGGATGGACGTCGAAATTTGGAAAAATTAGGTGATGGAGTTTAATTTCCTTCTATGGTACCAACAGTCTTGTTTCAACCACACTACTTCAAAGACACTGATCAGATTGAGTAGGCGGGTGGAAATTTTGGAACATAAACAATAGCACCCATTTGATATTTTAATTCATCATGGGCTTGAGCCCTATCCATCAGCTTCAACACTGAATCTTCTTCCCCTGTTGCAGTCACATGAACCTGTAGATCCAACTTCAATGGACTTGAATATGAATCTTTCACCTTTGTTTTTCGATTGTGTTGAAGACGTCGACCTCAAACTGTATCTTTGATCCAACTTCAGTCATCTTCATTTTTTCTTCAATTTTTTTTAGCACCCAATTGTGGCCTGATGTAATGTGATCTTCGAAGCTCCACAATTTTGTAACCATAATTTTTGAATATAATACAAAATCTTTCCTTTTTGCACAATCATGGTGTGTCACTTGTATATTTGCTTTCTATTTTTTATGCATGGTTAATGATAATAGCAACACATTTCACTCTTAAAAAATAAATTTTAATGAGCGTCTACTTACTCTATCAATCCTTGAGTGTTTGAATATACCTATTTTTTACTTAAGGATTCTACATAATCCTTTCGGATTAGAGTGAGCATCAATTGCTTGTCGCGAATGCTGGACAATTGTTTTTTTCATCTTTTGCATACTCATGAGATGTCCTTCTTATCCTTATCTTCTTGGTATTTTTGTTTTACGCATTTTTGTCATGTTTCTAAGACTCATTCCCTTTCAAAACATTTTGACACATCTATTTTTTACTTTTGAGTCGGACAACTTTTAATGGCTTTCTTCCAACCTGATTTCCTTTGCTGCCATTTTTCAGAAAACATTGGGAGGACTTATGTCCATACTTATCACACACATATAATTTTATAGAGTGGCAATACATCACTATATGCTCGATAAAATTACGTCTCCAACATCCGATTGTATTGTTGTGTTTGGGATCTTTTGCATACCTATTTATTTCATTCCTTAGGGGAAATTCAGGTTTTCTATGAAGGGTGAGGTCAGGTCAATCTTTGTCCCAAATGACCCTACCTACTTCCACAAATCCAATACCTGTATTATCGTCTAGAGACCATTGACGACTTATTATTTCTTCCAGGATAACTGAGTTGTTGTTGAACTTGTGTTGCGTTTATGCATCGATACTTACTTCAACCTTTCCCTAGAGTGCACTTGATTATTTAACTCAATATGTTTATGCAATAGTTCATTTACCGTATCTAACTCCCTCTAGGACTTCTTTAATTCAACTAGAGCACTGATTAATTCACCTTCCCAATCGAAATCAAGACTATCTTCATCTTCAAAATTTGGAATTTCTTCAGAGAGATTGTATTGATAAAGATTTGATGCAATTCATGTGACTTCTTCCATGAATTTTTTGTATCAACAACTATATCCATCTTGAAAATTTCTTTTGAGCCTCTTGATTTTTTATTTTCCTCGAATTTTGGAGATGGTAGATAAATTCCTTTGTATGTCCATTCCTTCTCTATTTTGGATATGCTTGCAAGAGCTATTTTGGTTGAAGATTTCTCTTTCGATGCATTCTCATCCTGAATTAGGGCCATAAATAATACATTTTTTACCATCACTGTCTTCTTCATCTGAAGAGTTGTTCTCTTCGATGTATGCGCTTTTCTTTTGTTTATGGAATTTTTTCTTGTTCATGTCCTTGCTTTGTTGATGCTTGTATTTTTTGTTCTTGAATATCTGACTCTCTCTCACTTTTGCTTTCTCGATTGTCTTCATAAGTGCATTTGGAATCAAAATGTCCAATTATTCCACATTTAAAACACGTAAAAGGAAGTTTTCCTTGGTACTTACCTTTTCCTCTCTTCAATATTCTTACTAAGTTGGACTCTTCTTTGTTTGAAGGGTCGGATGTATTTCTGCATTCATTTCTGGTATATTTAGGATTTCCTGTTGCTTTGAACGCAACTACCTTTTTGGATCCATTCTCAAGTTGAGTTAGCATTCCGTATGTTGTAAGTATTCCATATAATTCATCCTTGGTTAGATCGTCCATATCACTTATGTGTGCAAGAACTTGCACTTTTGGATTGAAGCATGTGGGAAGAGTTCTCATGTTTTTTTGCACAACAACCTTCTCTTTAACAATACCCCCAATCCCTATTATGGAGTTCACCATCTCATCTACTCTCAGAAAGTATGAGGTTATGTCTTTTTCTTCCTTCATTTTGAGGGTTTCCAACTATGCAAATAATGTTTGTAGTTTGGCCTTTCTGAACCTGTCATCGCCTTCATAGATACTTTGTAATTGATCCCATACTTCCTTCGTAGTGGTGCACTGCATTACCTTACTAAATTCAGAATTTGCTAATATGCATAAAATGGCATTCTTCACTCTCGCATTCCATTCATACTATTTTCTATTATTTGGATCAACAATCACTGTTATTGAGGTTATAGTCTCACGATTCTCTTTTGACTCATCTGCAACTTTTGGAAATGTATATCTGTCTTCTCCTGATTTCCACACGTCCATGCCAAGTGACTACAAATAGACCTCCATTATGATTTTCTAGAAGGTATAGTTTGAGCCGTGAAATATTAGAGCTCTATTAGTGGACAAACTTTATTTCTTATCCATATCTATGCTGGATCAATATTCCATATGTTAGCATGTTTACTGAAGACACTCGCTTTGATACCAATTGTTGGTATTAAGTTAGTACTGAGAGGGGGAGGTGGATAAGTAATTGCAAAGATATCTACAAATTATGCATATTTTCCCAAATTCATAACAATCACAACAATCAATAGAATAGCGCACAAATGCTTAAGAACAAATGTATATCTATAAATATGTATGAATATGAATAGTTACATCAATGAGAGATTACAGTCTCTGAACATAAGCACCCACTCATTTCAAATGTTAACTTGATCTCAAGTACAACTTGTGGTCTACTGGAACCAACCTGCATCAACTACTATCTGTGTAAGATTCAACTCATTATCTCCAGGAACCGACCTTAACAAATATTAGTTTGTTCGCGTAACTTATGACTTGTGGATTCAAGCTCTGATCCAAGGAAAAATTGCGCTCTCCGGGTGTGGAAGTTTCAACTTCCTTTTGTTCTCCATCACCCACTGGAAGGATATTATGATCCCCTGAATTTTATTTGCACACATAAAAAGGATGATGCTGCACCCTCATATTTTCCACCAGTGATTGGAAGGAGGTTATGAACCCCCTGCTCCTTTCCTCATCCAACCTCCCTGATATGAAATATGATTGTATGGAAAGTAGAGAAATATATTTCCTTCAAGTTTCACAACTGTTGAATTCTTCTGATTTGCATTTGTGTATCTGTGTCAAATAGTTTCCCAAAAATACAAACAAATTGTGTTTTACATCTGAGTGTATGCGTCTGCGTCAGACCATTTTGCAAAATATGATGTGCAAAAGATAGCTCAATTTTTCTTTCTTTTATACGAACTGTGTTTTACTGAGAAGAGTCTTTCACACATCCATATTGTGGGTATCCTATCATCTGTTATTGTTCATATCACATTGTCGCTCCGCTACAAAAAAAGATATTCATATGCGGTCAACAAGCCATTGATACACCCAAAAACTTCTGAAGCTTGTCAAGAAGATATCTTAGATCTTCATTTCCACAAGCTTAATTCACCACATCCATCTCTTGCTTATTTATAATCTTCTTAACTCAAGAGATGTGTCCACTTAAAGAAGTTTGTTTTACTTCGGATATCATCTCGTTGAATTGTGTCCCCGACAAGTTAATGTTTGCATCGACATGACACTTTTGCAATTCATCTTTGTATTTTGAGACACACAAATGCCAATTATCTTGTGGGACTTTCGCACACACAATTTTCTTAATTCACAAGTCTCATAATTCTTTTATGTGCACAAATGCGACCAATATCATTATGGTCCTTTAACTGCTTGATCTTTGACATCTTTTGATTGTTGGTCCATCTTTGATCCATATTGTAGCTTTTTTATATTTGACACATATTTAACATGTTCATCTTTGACACCATGACACCATATATTCAACTTGTTCATCTTTTATCTTTGACATCAATGGCAACATATATTTGACATTATTAGGGTCAATGTGGGAGAGAATGCACTTTTAAATACTTCTTTCTTGTGAATCTTGAATACCATACCTCAAAGATAAAACTAGCTTCAAAGTAAACATCCATTAAACAATTTTACACAAAGTCAAATATTATCTTTGCCTTTTCTCATGTAACACACCTTATATTTATTTTAAGGAAAATATTATAGCAAAAATGTGGAGTACTTCTTCACAATCATAGATGATACTGCAAACTCATTAGTGTTGATTATAACATTTAACTCTATAATGACATCAAGTGAGGCACACAATAAAGGTAACTAGCCCAAATAATCGACCTTGAGACCTCTTGAATAAAGCTCAAAGCAATCAACCACTCAAACCAAGCCAACAAACTGCTAGCATGCTTATGAAGGCTTCCAAATATTACAACTTATATATCTAGAAAATTGTCAATTATTCCTCTATGCTACCACTCACAACCTTTTATAAGTGACACATTGCAAAAAAATAGCATGCCTAATTTTCTCTTTGAGTTTTATAGGTACTTGAACTCTTCTTCATTGAGGTTACGTCAATAGAGTATTTTAGAAAGGAAATCAAATGAATTTTTTTATAATTTTTTCTAAAAAAATCCCATGAAAAATATTCTAACCACTTTCTCATGATCTATGAATAGTAAATAGAGTAAATTGTCAACCCTAATTATGAAGCATGGATTCAAAAACATTTAAAAAGTTAAACTTATGAAGCATGGCTTCAAAAAGATTTAAAAAGTTAAACTTGTGACCTCCTCAACTTCAAGAGAAATATCTCACCCATAACAACTTAAACTAATCCTTAAAACTAAAATTTATAAAATTATTCTAAACCATCTTTAAAATTATGTTTTAACATGATGGGATGATTCTAACCAAACTTTCTCTTGAGCGTGATAATGCAAAACAAACATGGAAAATCACTGTCCATGTTTGAATAAAAGCAGGGGAAACGACACATTTTTCTTAAAAATAACATAAGAATAATGCCATCCTCTTTTATCATAGAAGAATAATGGGAACACTCAAGTGAGACAAATTCCAACCTATTTTTATCCTAGAAGAATTGTTGGTAATATTTAAATTTCTTAACGTTTCATGACGCTAGGATGACCACATTCTAGAATATGCACCCCATTTTTAAAATGTTGTGTGTCATATATATAAAGAACATATATATGATATATGGATCAATAGTCACTATTTTGGAGGTTATAGTATCACGATTCTCTTTTGACTCATCACCGTTCTCTTCTAACTCATTTGTAACTTTTGGAAATTTATATCTGTCTTCTACTGATTTCCACACGTCCACGCCAAGTGACTACAAATAGACCTCCATTCTAATTTTCTAGAAGGTATAGTTTGAGCCGTCAAATCTTGGAGCTCTATTAATGGACAAACCTTCTTGCTTATCCATATATGTGCTGGACCAGTCTTCCATAAGTTAGTATGTTTACTTAAGACACCCGCTCAGATACCAATTGTTGGTATTAAGTTATTATTGAGAGGGGGGGTGAATCAGTAATTGTGCATATATGTACAAATTATGTAGATCTTCCTAGATTCATAACAATCACAACAATAAACTGAATAGCGTACAAATTATTAAGAACAAATGTATATCTATAAATATGTATGAATATGAATAGTTAAATCAATTGGAGATTACAGTCTACGAACATGAGCACCCACTCATTTCAGATGTTAACTTGATCTCAAGTACAATTTGCGGTCTGCTGGCACCAACCTGCAACAACTACTGTCTGTGTAAGATTCAACTAATGATCTCTAGGCACCGACCTGAACAAATATCAGTCTGGTCATGTAAATTGTGACTTGCAGCTTCAAGCTCCGATCCACGGAAGAACATCGCTCTCCAGGTGTGGAAGTTACAACTTCCTTTTGTTCTCCATCACCCACTGGAAGGAGATTATGATCCCTTGAAATTTATCTACACCCATAGAAAGGATGCTGATGCACCCTGATATTTTCCACCATCGTCTGGAAGGAGGCTATGACCCCCTGCTCCTTTCCTCATCCAACCTCCCTGATATGAAATATGATTGTATGACAGGTAGAGAAATATCTTTTCTTCAAGTTTTGCAACTGCTGATTTATTTTGATCTGTGTTTGCGTATATGTGTCAGATAGTTGCCCAAAAATACAAACAAACCGTGATCTACGTCTGAGTGTCCATGCCTGCGTCAAACTGTTCTTCAAAATATGACGTGCAAAGATAGCTCAATTATACCTGCTTTTATACAAACGCGTTTTACTAAGTAGAGTCATTGACTAATCCATATTTTGGGTATCTTATCATCCAGTGTTGCTCATCTCACACTTCATATCCGCTACAAAAATATATTCATCTGCGATCAACGAGCCATTAATACACTCGAAAACTTACGAATCTCATCAAGCATATATCTTAGATCTTCATTTCCATAATCTTACTCCACCACATCCATCTCTTGCTTATTTATAATCTTCTTGACTCAAGATATGTGCCCACTTAGATAAGTCCATTTTAATTCGGATATCATCCCATTGAATTGCATCCCCGACAAGTTAATGTTTGCATCAACGTGCCACTTTTTCAATTCATCTTTGTATTTTGAGACACACAAATGCCAATTCTCTTGTGGGACTTTCACACACAAAATTTTCTTAATTCACAAGTCTCGTAATTCTTTTATGTGCGCAAATGAAACCAATTCCATTATGGTCCTTTAACCGCTTGATCTTTGACATCTTTTGACTTTTGGTCCATCTTTGATCCTTTGACATCTTTGATCCATCTTGTCCATCTTTTATCTTTGACACATATATTCAACATGTTCACCTTTGACACGATGACACCATATATTCATCTTGTTCATCTTTGATCTTTGACATCAATGACAACATATATTCAACATTATTAGGTTCAATGTGGGAGAGAATGCACTTTTAAATACTTCCTTCTTGTGAATCTTGAATACCAAACCTCAAAGATAAAACTAGCTTCAAAGTAAACATCCATAAAACAATTTTACACAAAGTCAAATATTATCTTTTCCTTTTCTCATGTAACACGCCTTATATTTATTTTAAGGAAAATATTATGGCGAAAGTCTGGAGTACTTTTCCATAATCATAAATGATACTACAAACTCATTAGTGTTGATTATAACATTTAACTATATAATGACATCAAGCAAGGTACATAATAAAGGTAACTAGCCCAAATAAGCAACCTCGAGACCTCTTGCATAAAGCTCAAAGCAATCAACCACTCAAACCAAGCCAACAAACTGCTAACACACTTATGAAGGCTTCCAAATAATACAACTTATATATTTAGAAAATTGTCAATTATTCCTCTATGCTACTATTACTCACCAGGGATGATTTTAAGACCCCCCTAGATTTATATGTATAAAAAATGGGCGAACCTCTCCGATATATATGAAAATTTGAAGGCGATTTTATCAATAATATAATATGTATATATAAAAAATTTGGTGAATCTTTCATTTTATTATATAATGTTGTAAAATATTGGCGAATATTTCATTTTATTATATAATGTTGTAAAATCTTGGCGAATATTTAACTTCATTATAAACAATTGTAAAAATTGGCTAATCTTTCACTGATTTATAGAATATTTTCAAAATAGACAAACAACAACATTAGTCAAATAACATGAATCACATCATCAACAACAGAACATGTAGACTCACATGTCACAACTGGAAGGTGTCAGTGAAACACAACTGCACTGACTAAATTCAGGGCAAGTGGGGACTCCACTTGTTATCTCATCCTTTAATGGTCCAACGGACATGTGGGGACTTGAATCTTGACAAACTGGTAAACTGATAGAATCATACATTATGCTCGATCTTGGCCTCCACTAGCCAATTATGGTCATGGAGGCTAATACAATTATGCATTGTAATTATGCCAATTGATTATTGCATTAGATGAATGTTGGTCTTGTGTCAATAGGTATCCTACGATTAATGCATAGGAACCTAGTGCATAGACAATTTTTCTCTTCGCTTAGCTATGTATATCTCGTTTATTTTTTTGAATAACGATAATTATTTACAAAGAAAATATACAATCAGTGTAAAAGAATCGAAAAACTGAAGACAATTAATTCATGCAACTAAAAGGTAATAAAAGAATCTTTTATCAAACCCTAAAACCAACCTTGATTCAAGCTACAACAAAGTATTAAATCAAGCATCAAATGAGAACTAGAAGCATTCAAAGGACTAACACAATATTTAACCAAAATGCACACAAACTTCAAAAATCGACAAAATGCTTCAAACAAGAGCAATAAACAAACCATAAATAATTGTCAAGATATTCGTGCTAAACACCAACATGGTATCATGTACTTGAATGAGCCCATTCTTTCTTAGCAAAAGTGTTTTCAAATTAGTTATTTATCATTTAATGTTAGGAAACTATCTATGTGAAGAGATAGTTCCTAGGCCTAGCTTTCTCAAATTCCAGCGTCATTTCCTGTCACATACAAGAAAGAGACAATGTAAGAGATAAATATCAAACCATTAATCTTAAAATAAGTTGCATGAAGGTAATGTAGCTCAAATCATCAATGTTACAACAACAAAAGTACAATGTAGAATCTATTTTTACCTAAAACACAACCTCAAATTCATATACAGTGATCACCACTGACCAGCAAGGGTACATGGAACACCTAGACCAAAATAAGACTCAAGAATTCTAATAGTATTAGGCTTCAGAACATGGTTCTCTTGCAAGTAAAATTTAGTCATTCAAGCATGTCCTTGAGTAGTATTTTAGTAATACTCAAGCCTGCCATTGACCTTCTTCTGTTCAAATTTAAATTCAAATATTTTGTGTATATATCATTATAAATGACTCTCCCCATGGGGGCCACCTCATCATATTTCTCATGTAAATCCAAAGTCGAAAACAAATACCTTCAATTATGTATCCAGTCTATCCAAAATGATATCTTCACTGCAATTAATGCATCAACTCTTCCATCTACTGTTGTATTGTTGTTTAATAAACTAAGGCATGCTACAGTACTATGGTGGATTTGACTTTAAAAGGTGCACCAAACAAAATCCTTCAACTCTTCGTGCGTTTGAGAAGAACTAAAAACTTCCCTTAATTAGCGCACAGGTTATCCTCGAGAATGTTTTTTCATTGATGAAGGAAGTCTTCAAAGAGTCCTTCAATATGCTACCAACAATCAAAACAGTTCCAAATCATGCTAGAAAACTTAGTGAATAAGTTCATAATTTATGCTTAATTTTTAAAGTGCTTCCTTTAATCTCAAAGAATAAAATTAGTATTACAAATGACCTCTTCATGGAACTCAATGGGTGAACCATCAAAATATTCTAGAACAAGAACCTAGACCCAATCACTTATTCATATTCTTTCGAGGAATTGTACCTCAGTGGGTGTCCTTGCAAGTTTCCCCCTCCACTACTGAACCAAAACTCCATCAGTGAGTCTTATTCTAGTCTGAATATTAACAAAAAAATGGACAAGAATGGTCTTATTATTCCCTAAAATTCCTAATTAAGTTCTTGAGTTTTCCAAATTCTTTTTTGATATGTTAAACCATTCATTTTGAAGAAAACTAACCCTACAACAACATCACAAATCCCAAATTACCCTTAAATCCATAATCATGTGATGGCCATAACAATCCACTTCACAGCCAATGCAATCCTTTCTGCATGAATACTAGTCAGCCCACGACCTTCCTATTCTCTACCAATGTTGCAAATGTCCAAGGAAAATGGTGGTAGACCTTGTTTCCTTAGCCTCTTTGAAAAGGAAAACAAAAAAAGTATTGCTGAGTGAATAGTGATCATAGGAGCAACTATCATAGTAATCATAGGAGTCAAGTTTGGTTATTCCTAAATTCTGTAAAATATAAATTTTCAGAAATCGATCCTGTAACCTTTCTATTTACAATATGTTTCTTAGTGAATGATTTTTCCTATATACCTTAATATCATCAAAATTTCATTTTACTGAAATTGTATCAATTGTTAGAGAAGTTAAAGTTTGAACAATCCATACATATGACAAGTTGTTGTAGTGGCCCCGCATTCACCAGTCACATATGAAATGCACTTTGGAGTACCAATGGTAGGGGCAGTGCTCAACACTCTAAATATTAGACATGGTGCACACACAATGTATCTCATTTTGAAGCATTCAGAAGCCAAGTTGGTGTTTGTGGATTACCAATTCTTGGAAGTTACAATGGCAGCAGTCAGGAACCTTTCTCAAGTGACATAGGAATTACCATTAATTATTGTGATCCATGAACTGGAAAAATATAGAGAATATTCTTTGAATAAAGATCATAAAGATCTTCTTGATTATGAAATTTTTTTGATAAGTGGAGATCCAAATGTTGAGACTCGTTGGCCTGAAGATGAATGGGAAGTTATCTCATTAAACTACACAGCAGGAACCACGTCTAGTCCTAAAGGTGTTGTGTACAGTCATAGAGGTGCCTATCTCAATACCATTGGTATTATTTTAGCATGGGAAATGAAGTCTAATCATGTTTACTTATGGACAACACCCATGTTTCATTGTAACCGTTGGGGATTTCCATGGGGCATGGCTGCACAAGGGGGCACTAGTATTTGTTGCATAAGTGTAAATGAAAAAGACATATTTGATGCCATTGTTGAGCACAAAGTCACCCACTTATGTGCAGTGCCAACAGTTTTAAGCATCATTGCAAATGCACCACCTCGTGAAATAAGACCACTTCCTCACACCGTAGATGCTAAACACACTTGCTAATTTTTCACCCTCAAATATGAGTTATGTACTCAAGTAAAGGAAGCACCCCATGGTTGACAATATATGTATAGAAGAGCAGCATGGCACATCAACTGACTGCTTCAGTCTAAGGAGAGCCTAGGTTTTCAAGATCTCCACTTTTTATCAACTATAAGCCATCAGTTTTATGAAGGGATTAAGATCTGGGCTACGAGGTGTTTTTCATCGGAATCCACAAACATCACTGCATAAGTGATTATGCCTAAGCAATCACTAACATGATGGTCATGAACATAGATACTTAAAATACTAGACACAACTGCTACCTTTTCATTCTCAAATATTCACTATACACTCATGTAAAGAAATATACTAAGGAAAAGAAACACAACACATTGACCAACACCTCCAGTCTAAGGAGACTCCACTATTATTGGTTTTCAAGATATTCACTCCTTATCAAGTATAGGACATTTGTTTTAGAATGGGATTAGGATCTAGCTATAGAGTATTCTGCATGGGAATCCACAAGCATCTCTTCATAAGCATGCCTAAGCAGTCAATGAAGTCAACATCTAGTATTTTACCCATGAGAATTTGCACATTCCAGTCATATACTAGTGACATCATTAATACGTACTTCATTGTATCATCATAATAAAAACACTCATGGAATGCCCACAACAACATCCGTGAAAGACAAGATTTGTTAATGAACACAATGCTTATAACATGCTTAGCTCATAATAAGTATCATATTATGATTATTCCAACAAAGCTAGAATGGAAAATAGGTTTATATATTGGACACTAAACTTATAGTCTTATACATCATGCCATTATATATATAAAGTTTGAGTGAGTCAAGTTTTGAGCCTCATGTTTTCCTGTTAGGGTTTCTTGTTTTCAATCCTCATATATGCAATAAAACCATAATCCAAACAAAGTTTAAATTTAAATGCATTTAACATGCATATCATATATAACATGCCAAAAGAATCCATATCTATGACAGTCCATGCATCATCCAAGAACCTACTTCCAAAAAACCCTAATAATAATGCACCCATATAATCAATCAGAAATATGAATAGTAAATAAAAACAACATGCATTATTGCAAATGAAAACCTCCATAGAGTTATAGAACTCCTAACTATCCAAAATGATTTCTAAACCAACACACCATTTTAGGACAATTTATATGCAATATTAAGTAGTGAAAATCATAGCTATTGTACCCTTACAATCTCGCACTGAGTTAAAATTTTGTTTTAGCTTTAACCATTCAATCAAGCACTTAAAAGTGAAACGTTAAAAGCAATAACCACCAACATTCAGAACTGACACAAGAAAAATTAATGAGTAGCCACAAGAATATTTATCTCTTGAATATTTATATGTTCTAGCATCATGTAGTCAATGATATAAAGAAGAATATCCATATAAGATAAATATCTATCCATGTTAGTAAGTTACAATGCCAAAAAAATTGGTTCTACTTTAAAATCTTTTCACTCTCAACCTACAGAAGATGTTGAATCTAGCCTGACATTAAAACTAATGATGTCTGCAAATTTTAGGATGCACTCAGAAGCTATATCTCTTAAAGATTTCTCAGTTCTAGCATCATATATATTTGATGATATCAAGACGAATATCCAAAGAAAATAAATATTTATATATTTTATTAAGTTCCACTGTCAAAAATTAAAATACATAGTTTTATGTTACAATCTCCTCATACTTAACCCACACAAAATATTATGTCTACCTTGAAATAAAAACTAACAATGTCTGCAAATATTTGGGATGCAGTCAGAAATGATGGAAGGAAAAAGCTGATGCAAAACAGAAAGGACAGAGGGTTTGATAATTGACAGAAATCTTGGCAATCCCCAAAAAACAAAGAGACATAACTTCCAAGAAGTGTGTCATTCAATTAATCACTGAATATGCAGTCAAATTCAATCATTAAATTGAAATTTGCTCATATAATACAAAACAACAAATTATAATTTATTTAATGCAATCAGACTGTCTTTTCATTTTCAAAACTACAAGTTTTTCAAAACATACCTGAGCTATTTCCAGAATTTCATTATGGTCTTTATTTAATTCCATAGGAACAGAACGTACAAGCTTCATCCTTCTTCTTTCCAACATAAAATACTTCAAATCCACTGCCCAGTGCCTGAAAACCACCTAGCAAAGGTGTAGAAGCCACATCAATTCACCTTATGGTATAACATAATACTGGGTGCTAGGGAACATTTTACCAGATGGACATTTTACCTCATGGGCTCCTATTTTGCTAAATGTGCATTATAATTCAAATACTAATTTCTCCACTTAAATAGATATCTTGATTTTCAAAATATCTCACAAATATTACTAATATTTTCATTACAATCATAGTAAAACTTGAAGGGATTTACAAAAAAATCCTATATAAAGAAGCTTTGGGTACATTCTATATGACACAAGAACATTTCTATTGATATAAAGTATGCCAACTCATACACCACCCATCTTCATCAGTTCATTCCTCCTCTCCCCTATTTCTCATCCCTCAAAACAACCTCAGCCAAATATGACCTTCTCTCCACATCTATTTGGGATATTGATCTTGACTGTTACCCCCATTCCATCTACCTGGCCACCCACACCCCCACACCTGGCTTATACTCAATGAGCCATTTGTTCAACCAGAAGTATAAACTCCATCAAAAGCATCTCAGCTCACTTTGAGACATGCCCTCCCCCCCCTCTTTCCCCACCTTCATAGATCTATTTTTTCCTCCTCTTTCATAGAAAGCAGGCATTCCTTTCCTTGTGGAGACACAAGCTCTTTGCAGTACTTTGTTCTTCTCCCAAAACCTTTTGGTGCACCCGTTCTCTAGGCATACTGCTCTCCACCTAGACTTAGACCTGCAATGCATGTTCTCTCATATGATCTCCCTTTATGATTTCCCTACATAGGCCCCTATACGTATCACCTCCACTCATCTCTTCCAATCTTTTCTCATCCAATGACATCAAGCGAGCAGTCAAAGTCATGATCACTCACATGACAATTGATGAGGAAGAATTCCAAGCCAACTTCCTCAAACATTGTATTCACTCGCTCAACTCTCACACTGTTGATTTGTTTAATAATGTTGTTTGTTCTAGTTTACCCAAGCTTGGTCACTCAAATTCGAATAATTACAAAACCATCATAAGGGCACACATTCTCCAGGCTTTGCACTACAGTTCTTCATTTATGGCTTTCAAACAAACTTGAAAGGAGGTGACTAAGGGCCAAAGGACATGCAAATTTCTACTTGGAGTACCATACTACAAACCATATTTTCACACACACAGCCATTACTGAGGAGGTTCACAATTGCTTTTCAAAAGTATTATACTACTTTCTTGACTTTTGAAAGCATTTGACAGCCCTTTTAACACGTGGCATCGTGTTGGAAGATTTCATTTTTCATGAGGTTATAAAATTTCCTTATGCCAAAACCTTCATTCAAATTTGTGTATTTATTAGGTGTCATTCTTGCTTAGTTTGACTTTCCAAAGGAACACAATTTTCCTTGCTAAGCTTTTCTATCCAAACTTCATCTCAAATTTCCCATGCTGCCAAGCAGAAAGCAAAAACAACAGTTTTCCTTGCCAAAACACTCATTCTACACAATAAGGAAATTCATCTAAAAGGCAAGGAAAGCTATCCAAACAGCAAAAAGGCCATACCTAGCTTACATTCACAGCTTTTGGACTTTTATTGTGATTTCTTCCGTCTTTTCTAGCAGTAAGGGTGACTTGGTTCGAGGTGATGATAGTTCCATATATACAGATTTGAGAGATAGTAGAAGGGTCAAATCATGTTGTAGAAGGAGAGTTCTTCCTTTGAAGGTTTAAATAAAATCACTTGCATGAGTAAAGAGCCAAACATAGGAGAAACTCTGTAGACTCTGTACTACCACAAACATATTTTGGGAAGGGATGTAACTGCCATGGAAACGGGGCTTTCGGTCTTTTTATTCTTTTTCTGGGGCCACAAGAAAAACTCTCGGCGAGTTGCAAACAAAATAAGTCTTCAACAATGAATGCTCGTTCAAAGTTGCATTGCTTATAAATGCACACCATACATAACAATCCATTGATCATTATGATTCAAGGGTTCCATGACTATGCTATGAATATAACCCATGACTATGCTATTCAAACTGGAAGCCTTAAAAATTAATAGACATACTTGTTACTCAGATTAAAAAAAAAGGACTTGCAACTAGCCAATGCGTTCATGGCGAGAACAAGCATGTATGCATTTAATGTCAAAGAGGAAATGGCCATATATAAAACCAACCAATGGCCTTCCGCAGAGAAGTGTTGATGGAAGTAGTGGTGATTTTGAATTGAGGAAAAAAGGTAGCTCTAAAAACAGGGCCTCCAAAGCAGGACGATGCCTTATTTTACTGTCCTTGAATTAGCTTTGCTTCATATTAAAGTGCATGAGGATGATAAATCTAAGAATATTAAACAGGACACTTAACAGGACTGTTGTTTTTGACATGCTACTGACTAAGGCATCGTGTAGGCCTTATGAAATATAGCTAAGCCCTTCTTATTTGAAGTATTGAATTGTGCCTTAGAAGAACTCGTTTGAAGCCCTATTGAAGAAGCTTTAAAGAAGTAGAAGCCCCTGTTCGAAGAAGATGATATTGAATATGGAAAACCTCTAAGGGTATCAAACAAGACTTGAAGCCCCTATGAATATAGAGAAGCCTGTGAAGTTTGGAAGTGTAAACATGATGAGAAGCCCTAAGAATGTGGAAGGCCTATTGTAATAACAACAAGAATTGATGAAGAAATGTATTTGTAAGGTTGGCTCATATGATTTAGCGTTGATGAATTAATGAAGAATTATTTTTGTGAATCAGCTCCAAATAAATTGAAATTATAATTATATTTTGACCAAGAAAAGGGAAGAGAATTTATGTATCAATACAACATAACGTGCACCCTTTTTAGTGGTGTAAAGCAAGCAAGACAAGGTCTGAAATTATAAGGCGATTTGCAGGCAGGATCGACAAATTTTTTTAAAGAATGAAGTCTATGGATGACTGTTTTTAGGGTATTTTGAAGAAGACTTTAGAGAATGAAGTCTATGGATGAATGTTTTTAGGGTATTTTGAAGAAGACTTTCAGCCTTGCCTCAAAGAATATTTTATGTTGTTTTGAGGGCCATATTGACAAATTTTTGGGGTAGAATCATTTCTAATCTGAGGTTATATTGACACTCTTTCCAAGCAAATATGAAGTATTAGAATAGACCTTATTTCTGAAGTAACTGATGACAGCTACAAGATGATAATGGAGTTTGAATGCTATTTTTTTCAAGTACAGGAAAGTCATATTGCTGAGATACAGAAGTATATATTCAAGGTATGCAAGATCAGTCTTGATCTGATGTTTGATTGAATGCATGAAGTTACAAGTCTGAAAGTATTTGTGTTGAAAGGTTTTGGATAGTTGTATGCTATTTTGATTAGGGCATATATGATTTTATATTGTTTGGAAATATTCCTTAAATCTGTACCTAAGATAGATTGAGGTCTAAAGAACAATGAATCAAGTCGTTGGGCAGAATTTGAAGTATTGGGACAAATAGTTTAAACAATAGATTGTGAATAGTAAAGAAAAGAACAATGACAGTGACAAGGTAGTGACAACAGCAGTGACAAGGCAGTGACAGCAGCAAGGATCATTTTAAGGAACCATACTTATTTAAAAGTGTATAAATGTTGGCGAATATTACCAATTCTTAAAACGCCAACTATAAAATGATTGGCGATATTTTTCAAAAAATATTTTAATTTCCAAGGATTTTATATCGTTTATATAATAATTTGGCGTTTTTTAGGGTGAAAAAATTTTACCCCATCAAAACTGGGCGAAACAGGGCTTCAAAAAATGCCAAATGGCAAATCTCTTTTGAGAGAAAAACATGGAAAAATAGCCCACTGGGCTAAAATTTGCCCCTAAAATTATCCCTGCGACTCACAACCTTTTATAAGTGACACATTGCAAAAAAAGAACATGCCTAATCTACTCTTTGAGTTTATAGGTACTTGAACTCTTCTTCATCGAAGTTACGCCAATAGAGTATTTTAGAAAATAAATCAAATGAAATTTTTTATAAATTTTTCTAAAATAAATCCTATAAAAAACTAAAAATTTTCTTCTCATGATGTAAATTATCAACCCTAATTATGAAGCCTGACTTCAAAAACATAAATTTATGAAGCTTGGCTTCAAAAAGATTTAAAAAATTAAACTTATGACCTCCTACTTGAAAAAACTAAAATTAAAAAAAATTATAAACTATCTTTAAAATTATGTTTTAACATGATGGGACAATTCTAACAGACTTGTTCTTGAGAGTGATAATGCAAAGCAAACATGCCAAATCACCCTCCATGTCCGAATAAAGCGGGGGCAATGGCACCTTTTTCTTAAAAACAGCATAAGAATAATGCCAACCTCTTTTTATCACATAAGAATAATGGGAACACTCAAGTGAGACAAATGCCAACCTCTTTATTGTTGGTAATATTGAAGTTTATTAATGTTCCATGACACTAGGATGCCCACATTCTAGAAGATGCACCCTGTTTTTAAAATGCTACGTGTCATATATATAGAGAACATATGCCCTCAAATGTTGGGGACACAATCTTATTTGTCAAGTCCACATGCTCACTTTAAAGAGCAAGATTCTTGATAAAATTAAATTATGTTGAGAGAGAAATTTATAGAATTGCATGACCCACCACATGCGTATGGCCAAAGTTTAAATAAAATAGAATACTCTTTATGAAAGAAAAGGAAAAAGAAACATTGATAGCTCAACAACCTTTGAGTGCCATAATGACGTGAATGTTGGGTAGTTGTAGTGTGTCTCTTTTAGGTGTAGGAAATATTATTTATAAAGATTATTAAAGTTACTTTATTAGGATAAAGTATAAGATATCAAATTAAAGTTAAAAAAGATATTATAAAATAAATTTTAAATATAAAATTATATTGAAAATTCATGTGGAAAACTTTAATAAAATAATTTTGAAAGAAAAAAATGTGATATCTGATAGGGAAATAATGAGAAACACGACTCTTAAGTAAAGAATATAAAAAAACAATCTTCATTCAACTAATGAAAACAACTGCAACCAAAAGTAAAGAAAAGCATGTAGGATATGATAAAGTGCACTAGGAATATACTATGGATTTTGATGTTATTATTATTTATAATTGATATTGTATAGTAAAGAAGGTAGGATATGATAAAGTGTACTAGAAATATACTATGGATTTTGAGGTTGATGATTACTAGATCTAAGTAATATTAGATTTTATAATTTATGAGTAATTTTTGTTATAAATTTTTATATTCTTATAATTTATTTAATAATTACATTGATATAAATAAAATGTTTTTATTATTGAATTTTTTTTATTCTTATATATGTGTTAATATATAAATTTGTTTATTTTAAATGAGGAATTCAAATTATATATATATATATATATATAACATAGTAAAAATTGAAAATACCTCAAAATACTATTATTGCAACAACAAAAAAATTATGAAAAAAAATGGCAATATATTCATATTAGAATTAGTTCCCACAAATCAAATAAAAAATATTTATGAAAAAAAATACAAATGCTTTTTAAAATAAATTANTAATTTTTGTTGTTGTTGCAATAATAGTATTTTGAGGTATTTTCAATTTTTATTATGTTATTTTATTTTTCTTCTGTTTTTTTCACTTAGGTTATCTTTTCTTGAAATGTGATTTAGCCTTTTCCCTATTTATCTTTACATATTCTTGTAGTCTAATTTACTAACTTTGACTCTTTTTATCATTTAGTTACTTCATTATAATATAGAAATAATTTACCACATTTTCATATTAAAGTTACCACTTCATGTAATTCTATATGAGATTAAAAAAAAAGTTGCCCTAACATGTCTTAATATAACAATATAGTAATACCATATTGCTCTCAATACTTAGTAGTCACAATATAGTTTTTACAAAAAATAAAATTTAATCCTAATAACTATGACCATCATAAGGCTAGAGAATACTATGATATATGGAAAAGGAGAAGCCCCCTAAAAGATATAATAAAAATGTAGACAAGAAAACTAAGACTTGGCATTGTGAAAGCTAATTTTCCTCTTCCATGTCAGAGTCTACATCATCATAGATTGATTGCTCGTGATGTTGAGCGACTCTTGCATGGGTCGACTCCTTTGGTTCTTGCTCCTTAACCACCACCTCTATTGCCCAAAATGCTTTTACCAGGGTCTCATATTTTTGTCCAAGAAATCCATCTTGTTTAGGAGTGCATGTTGTTATATTCCTTTCTTCTTTACTACTTATGCAATAAAGGTTTTGTTGAGCCAACATAATGCAACCATCCCAAAGAATTTGGTGTCTTAACTTCTATAGAATCCCATATTAGGAATACAATGGAGAAAGTCCTCAATTACCTCCTTAGTTGATCATGTATTTCATTTTTTCTTAATTTCCTCAACTTCAACCTTGACACATATTGGAAGCCTATTTTGGTAGCATTTAGTTGACCCCATAGCTTCCTTTTTGTTTTGGTTATTCTTGGATGTTCCATCTTATTGATAGGGCTTTTACTTTCTTTGGGTTGGCCCTTCTTGGTGACCCTTTTCTCTTTTGCAATAGACTTCATAATGAGCTAGTAGTCACTCCTATCCATATGGCAATTCCCTTCCCAACTATTGCTCCAAGCCTTCACAAAATGCAAGGATCTTCAAGCCCTCCATCCAAGGTGAGAGTAATATCCCAAGTCAAATCCTTGAATAACTCAAGATTTTCTAATTGTCCAACTAGAAAACAATTATTGTCAGCCCTAATTCTTTCTTGAAAGATCAAACCACCACTTGACTAGGTTGGATGCAATCTAGGCCCTAGTCCATAGAACAAAAGAAAACATAAAGAACACAAGAAAATACCCAAATTTACCTACCTTTCATTTTATCTCAGAGTGTATATACATCTGAATTTTGTGTCATTTCATCATATAGATCTACCACCACCTATCAAGTGGTTGCATAAGCGTTATTTCATCCATGTATTCATGCCTTGTTTTATTGATTATATGATAGAGTATGAGATTAACCAAATCTTTGCTTCCTTGTCACCTTATACAATGTGAACTAACTTTGATGTCCATTAAACACTAATATTTAAATTAAATTAAAATTTTCCCATTTGAATAAATTAATTATTAAAATGTAAAAAAATAAATTAGCATTATTTATTTATCACACGATACCTAGTTTTCCTCATTTTATAGGATGGTACCCCTATTACCTAAGGGGTGACATCTACCAAGGTCCACAATATTCACAAAAGTAACCAAGGTGGAGACTTGACCTTGTGATCGGCCTTTTACTTCCAATTCATAACACTCAACCACTCAAACTAACCCACCTAAATTTAAATTATATTCAATTAATATCTTACTAATAATTTTATTCAATTAAAGTTTCAATAAAATAACCATAATTAATAATACTTTTATTGTCTGTACTATTTTCACAACCTCAACAAAATAAAATAATATATCAATACATACTACAAATACCAAAAGTAAAACTCAATTTAAGAATCAGAAAAAGTACCAATAACTCAATTTAAGAATCAGAACAAGTAGTAAAACTCAATTCAAGAATCAAGAACCAGCTACTTTTTAAATATAGTGCAGGACAATATAAATCTTATACCAAAAACGTATAACGTAACTGAAAAAAACACACAACAAAACACCCAATTTAATCAAAGAGACATTAACTATAACTGTTAAATGGATCTGAGGTTAAGCATCCAATCCAATTTATTCAAAGTGGCATTGGCTATAATTGTTGAATGGAGGTATGTTTAAGCAGCCAATTTAATTAAACAGGCCCTAATTAATGTTAAATGGATGTAACGTGAATGTTGTTGTTCGGTTTTTATGGCCTATTTTGAGGAATTGGCTATTGAAATCAGCTGGCAAAGGCAAACTCCATGGGAGGATCGAAAAGTCGCAATGACACTGTGAGAATGGCCATGGAGTGTTGTGCATACCTATTAATGTTTGGTAGTTTCCTCATCCCCCCTCGGATATTCATACTCATATTCCCCACCATTATATTCTACTTCTCTGCTCGGGTAATTTTCAATCCAGTTATACCTTTTTTCCATAGCAAGTGTCCTGCCCACAATTCCCTCTCAGTAAAGGAGGAGGGCCTGTGTGTGAAGCCTATATATACTTATACCTCACTATACAATGTATATATGCATTATTGCTGTGTATTTGAAATCTTAAACCTATAATCTATTTTGGGTTTTATTTTTCAGTCTGTGTTCGGTCCATTCATTCCAGTTTTACTGGAGGATCCCATCAATATCTGGTATGTATGTTCTTTGCATAATTCTCTTGCTGTTTTGCTTTTCTCTGTGCTTGAAAGTTTATGGGTTTGATGCCATGAAATACAGCACAATATCTCAAGTTGGATGTTGGGGATTGTTCTGGTTTTGGCAATGTAGGCTTTTTTTCTTAGCCTTTCTATGTTTTATATTGACTTACAAAAGATCAATGAAAATTGACAATTGGAATCGATTACGATTTTTTAGTCCATGGGACGATTCAACTCAGTAAGATAAATGAGTTTGACCCTCAAAGAATGAGCAGGGAGTAGTGGGCAGGTTATTGACGGTTTAATGAGCTTGAGTTGTGAACCTATCAGAAAACTGGGCCTTCTTCTTTGATATAACTCAGAAAGTGAGTTTGTTTGTTTGGCTTATTTTCCACTGTTTTTACCTGATTTCATCACAGCTGATTTTTGTACCGGCTAAGTTTTTCCTAAGCCGAATTGAACTCTTACTCTCTCGCCAAGTCAAGTAGCTAATTTTTGCAATTTTGCTCTTTCTTTTTCAGCTTATCACTTATGCTAAACACTTTTCGTCTTGCAAGTTAGGGTAGATTAAGCATAGATGATTTTTGTACTAGCTGAGTTTTTCTTAAGCTGCGTTGAACTCTTACTCTCTTGCCAAGTTAAGTCTGGTAGCTAATTTTTGCAATTTTGCTTCTTCTTTTTCAGTTTATCACTTATACTAGGCATTTTTGGTTTTCCAAATTAAGGTTAGGGTTGATTTTCTATTTGTAGTAGAGAAGTTTTGTTTTTGGTTTCTTTTTACTAGCTAAGTTTTTCTTAAGCTGATTTGAACTCTTACTCTCTTGCCAAGTCAAGTCTGATAGCTAATTTTTGCAATTTTGCTTCGTTTTTATCAGTTTATCATTTTTACTAGGCACTTTTGGTTTTCCAAATTAAGGTTAGGGATGATTTTCTATTTGTAGTAGAGAAGTTTTGTTTTTGGTTTTTTTTGGTACTAGCTAAGTTTTTCTTAAGCTGAGTTGAACTCTTACTCTCTTGCCAAGTCAAGTCTGGTAGCTAATTTTTGCAATTTTGCTTCTTCTTTTTCAGTTTATCACTTAGGCACTTTAGTTTTCCAAATTAAGGTTAGGGTTGATTTTCTATTTGTAGTAGAGAAGTTTTGTTTTTGGTTTCTTTTTTTACGAGCTAAATTTTTCTTAAGCTGAGTTGAATTCTTACTCTCTTGCCAAGTCAAGTCTGGTAGCTAATTTTTGTAATTTTGCTTCTTCTTTTTCAGTTTATCACTTATACTAGGCACTTTTGGTTTTCCAAATTAAGGTTAAGGTTGATTTTCTATTTGTAGTAGAGAAGCTTTGTTTTTGGTTTCTTTTGGTTATGTTTCATGGTGGTATTAATGTTAGCTAAGTTTTTCTTAAGCTGAGTTGAAATCTTACTCTCTTGCCAATTCTGGTAGCTATTTTTTGCAATTTTGCTCATTCTTTTTCAGTTTATCATTTATGCTAAGCACTTTTAGCCATCCAAATTAAGGTTGATTTTTTAATGTGCAGTAGAGAAGTTTTCTTTTTTTTGTTTCCTTTCATTATGTTTCATGGTAATCTTGATGTTAGCTATTTCTTTGATTTGGACTCAGAGGTTTCCCAGAAATCTAAACAGTTTGACGAGACTTTGCATTAGCTTTATTGAATTCTTAAGTTTCACTCATCTTTTCAATAAAATGATGATATGTTAAACTAATATTTGCTATGTTAAACTGATATTTGTATGTATACATGTTTCTAACCTGTGAAAATTATTGTGTCTGTTTGTTATTGTATTTTTTTTAAATATGTGTATGTGTATATATATAATATTTTTCTATTTCTCATTTATCTCAAATTTTTTGATTTATTCTTCTATATCTTCATATTGATTTAATAATTTTTTTTGTTTAATGTGAAGCAATTTTAGTATTTTTTTATTATTAAAAGAACTTTTGAGGTTTATTGAAGATTATCTTGATTTAATAAAACAATTTGCTTAATCTGAAGGAATTTCATTGTGTGTAGGTTGGGGTTTGTTAAACATTTATGGATTTTCATTCAAATTATTACGTAAAATTAACAGTGAGAATTGAAGAAATAATAATGTGCAAGGCAGCAGAGGGCTTAGTGTGGATTTGCAGATTATATGTATTTGTGATGTATTTTGTAATATACATATTTTCAATTGTATTTTGATTTATAGGTTGAGGTTTGTTGAAGATTGATGAATTTTTAATCAAATCTTAAGTCAGTCAATTGTGAGAATGGATTTTAATTGCACATACTTAAGAAACTTTAATTGTAGTGCATCTTAATTTTAAACAATGGTGTTCATCTTCAAGTGCTACTACAATTTGTTAAAATTATTAGGGTTCCAGTTAGTTTATGTTTTAGATGTAGTAAATAGAAGAATTGGGCAGCCAAAATGTGGGTTCAATTCACACTGCATGATCTTTTTTTTTTATGTCAAATTAGACATCAGATTGCAAGAGTTGAAGGCCAAAACATTACCTGACTTTTTCAGGTCTCACACTGATTATAGGAGTCTATGATTCTGACATATATTTTTTGTGAGACCAGGAGTCTATGATTCTGACATATATTTTTTGTGAGACCAGTTTGAACTGCATGCAATTATTAAGCCATTTTAGTTTTTCATTGACCTTCACATAAAGCTTAGTCTAGCATTTTACAATTGTTTTCTAGAACTTCTGCCTGTAATTATAAGCTGGTAAAAGAAATATATGAAAATCTGGATCCCATATTTTGCTTTATTTGCTTATGACCAGTTCTGACTCATTTTGAGTAACATGATGGATGCACAGACTCATTAAGAATTCTGGGAAAATTTATCTTTTAAGATTATTAGATGCAAGTATTATGGAACATCAATTTTATTTTTATATCAACAGGTCAATTACTTGTTTGATATACGATTGTTTTTCGTTTGTTTTCATTCAGATTCATTATGGCCTGTGTAGAGAGATCCGGGGAAGCTAAGATGCCGCAATATGACTGTCTTCTGTTTGGTAGGATATTACAGAAACATAACCGTTGTTTTGCTATTTAGTCTATTATTACATGGAAACATTGTTAGTTTTGATTCCTTTTCAATAATAAAATTTTGAGCTTCAATGGCTCTAAATGTCTTGTGCTTGTTTCAGATTTGGATGATACTTTGTATCCTCTAAGTACAGGAATTCAACCAGCCTGCCGTAAGAATATTGAAGGTATATTGCTGAATGTCATACCTTTTTACAATTACGAGTGCTGCTTAAAAACTATATCTAGCTGAATACCTTGTCTGCATCTGCTCGTTTAACAGACTACATGGTTGAAGTTCTTAAAATTGATAAAAGCAAAGTAATGTCTATGTGCGTTGATCTCTACAAGATTCATGGGACTACCATGGCCGGACTGAAGGTGATTCTGTGTCCCTCTTTCATCTATGTGCTTTAATTTTGCTACCATCCGTATGCCTTTAAGTGGACTTGTTTTGAGTTCTCGTAAATTAAATGCTGATGTTTTTAAGGGCCAGTGGCTTGGATAGTTGACTATATGACAATTGCTTACAGTGCCTTGGGTTGTATAACAATCCTTATCAATTCTGAACAGTGTGTGTAAATTGTCTTGCCTGTAAAGAAATAGTATATTCTGTTATATTCTGTTTAGTTGAGACAGTATGTAATGTTGAACATCATTTAAGATTTTGGGATTTTGGCTGTACAAAGTGTTGATAAAGTTGGGATTCAATATGCATCTTACAGTAGTGTTTTTAATGCTGTTGTGGCAATATGAATAGGCAATATGAATCGTTGAATCTAAACCAGTTCATAATCCTGCAGCAGCATTATGAATAGTTGAATCTAAACCAGTTCATATTCCTGCACTGCAGCATTAAAAACACTGCTGTAAGGTGATTATTATGACTGACAATCTAGTGAAAATTGAGTTTCAAATTTTACTTCATCATGTTGGGTTTCATACAGGTATTGGGCTATGAGTTTGATAATGATGACTTTCACAGGTATTGTCACTTTTTAGTTTTATAAACCAGTTGAAATGCTTGTTCTTTGATTCTAAATTCTTGTAACTCCTGGTTGTTTTTCATGTTGCTACTTTATTTTAAAAAGTTTAATGCTTCTTTGATTCTAAATTCTTGTAACTCCTGTTTGTTTTTCATGTTGTTACTTTATTTTAAGAATTTTTTATATGCAGTTTTGTGCATGGAAGACTACCATATGAGAACCTTAGACCTGATCCTGTACTGAGGAGTTTGTTACTGAGTATCCCGCAACGGAAAATAGTAAGTACTGTAGCTGAGTTCCTGAATTATATCTGTTTCTAGTCTATATATTGGAAGCCTTTGATTTTCATATGGTTATATAAGTTTGTGTTGATCCTCTGACGCAGATATTCACTAATTCTGACAAAGTTCATGCTACAAAGACTTTAAGCAGACTGGGTTTGGAAGATTGTTTTGAAGGTGTAATATGCTTTGAAACACTAAATCCCTCTAAAGAAATTGTTGATAATAGTAATAGCTTGAATACCGTCAACCCATGTGCACAAACTACCGGTAATAGCTTGAACACTGTCAAGCAATGTACGGAAACTTCTGATAATGAAGATGAGTCGGAAACCGCCATTACCTCTCTTGGAAAAGCCGATTATAGTGACACTGTGGAAACTACTACTAGTGATAATTCAACCAATTCCAAGTCTACTATTCTTTGCAAGCCTTCTTTGGAGGCAATAGAATTTGCGTTGAAAATAGCAAATGCAGATCCAAAAAGAACGGTATGTTTGTTATCCATATTCCTTTTAAAATTCATGTTGTAGACATACTTCCTAAAATTGGGGCGATCTAATTTAAAAATTTTCCGAGCAGATTTTCTTTGACGACAGTGTACGTAACATAGCAGCGGGCAAAGCTGCAGGATTGCATACTGTTTTGGTAAGACTCCATTGCGTTCTTCATAGTCAATTCACATCAGAAAGACATTAAAACTAGTTTTGTTGGAATTGTTACATAGTTTTATAACCAACACTGGATAAATGGTTTTTTGTTTGGAATGCAGGTTGGAAGTTCTGTCCGGACAGAAGGAGCAGATTTCGCTCTCGAAAGCATACATAACATAAAGGAAGCCCTGCCTGAGTTATGGGAAAATGAAGAAAAATCTGAAGTTGAAGTATGTTCATGCTCTGGAATTACTGTAGAAACTGTAGTTGTTGCATGAAACGTATAAATGCACAGCAGTATAAAAAGTTTGCTGTTGTGTTGTTTATTTTTGATAAGACAAGTTGAACTCTGCTCGCAGTGCTATCTTTTAGGGTCCAGAGGGTTTCAATAGCCTCTAGCAATGTCTCTGCTATATGGTAAACACTACTATAATTTGTTGGTAATAATTATGAATCTGTTTCTAAGGACTACCACATGTAGGCGTTGTTACTAGTTCCTGTTGAGGGGTGGGTTGTGTGTGCATATCTGTGATATAAAGGGTAAAAATATTGAACAATACAGCAACCAATATGCAAAAACATCTTGCATTAACATCCCATGGATACAGATTTGAGGTTCTGCCATTTTTGGATTCGATTACGACAAAATCCCAACTAAAGGACATTGACAATATATGAAGTGTATCTTGTAAGTGATGACAGGTCAAATTTGACCCCAAAAAAATCTTTTTTACAAATTTTTATATTTGAAATTGTAATATACATATTGGTGCACGTACACTAATTTTCATCATTCATTTAGATTTATGCTCTGATACCACTCTATCAGGTACTTGACAGTTTTTTTAACACAATCTGAGTGGTACTCAATATTACATATAAATCTTTCTCTGGCCAAATTCTTATTTCCTGTTGATTTACTATGTAAATAATTTAACAATGGAAGTAAACTTATAGTAGTCAATTAACTAAAACAACTATTTAAAAATATGTAAGTATTTCTACCATGGATGCATACATACCATGTCTATTAAATCCATCAATGCATTCATTTTTTTAGACAATAGTTTAAACAAATACATATAGAAAATAATAACCATGGCATTCATACACAATTAAGAAACTTATCTGTTAAAGTCCTCCACCTGGTCGTAAATGAGGAAGTTTATTCCAACCGTAAGCACTAAGTCACACCAGTTTTTTCTATGACACATATCAACCCTGAACTGGGGCTATCAATCTACAAGGTGAAGCTCTCCAAGGCTACTACTTAACCACGACTCATACAACCCTCTAGTGCAGAAACCCCCTCCACAACTATCCCAATCCACTAGCATTAATCCCCTAACAACCTACACAACATGAGGAATTGTACCCACTTCTTTGCATCGCGGTCCGTTAGGTTGTCACCTTTCTCTTTCAATGCTCCAACATAGGCCGGCCATGTTTCTTTTACAAGGGCACCATACCCATTAACACCAATTTCCTATGGTAATTAGTGTGAGTGGTATGGTAGCTTTGGTTTTCCTTGTGTGTACTTGCATCTAGGATGGTGAAAAATGATGGATAGAATGATCCTTTTGAACAGAATCCCCAATATTTTATATGCATGATTAGAACTTACCATGTAGCAGTCATGAGGAGCCCACTTTCCCCTTCTAATCCTAACTTAGGATAATTAACATGCATGGGCTAATAAATAAAATTTAATAAACATGTCTTTAAGGACAAAATCACTATCTAAGGTTTTTAAGTAGGGATAATGACTTAGGTTAACACTAGGGTCATCTTCCCCTTAGACCGCCTTTCACTTCCCCCTCTTATGGAATCATAGCTCCCCATCTCTTCTCCATCCTTTTTTAATTGCAGTTGTTGGGGATTTATATTAAATATCATTGCACATCCGGTTATTTTAGACCATTTATATTTGAATTCTAGCCACTGCATCATTATGATGTGATTAATGCAATTTCTTCGTAAGACAAATGCATAGACTACATAACAGATATTGTGCAACTTGTATACAAAATTTTTCTATTAGAATTTTGTTTACTTAAAAGTGTCAATCAAAACTTTAGAATAGTTTCTGAGACGAGGGGTGCCTTCGTTTTGAAATCCACCTACTTCAACAGTTGCCTCCTGAATTGGAAAAGTGATATTTTGCTTTACATCTCCCTAAGGATCTATTTTAATGATAAATATACCAATATGTGCAAGAAGTCTATTGATACAAAATTTGGCAGGACTTGATTCTCGAGGCAAGGACTTTGTGAAGGGATTTATATTAGGGTTGATTAATCCCACTTAAATGAAAAGATTTTTGTTTATTTATTTTTGTGATTGATTGTCTAGCTTCTTCAAACTTTCATTTTCCTCTTGCATATCTTGTCTAGCTTCTTCAAACTCCCCATTTGACAATTGCATCTCTTCTTACCCAATTTGAGTTTTTAGCGTCCTCCATAACTCCTCAAACTTGTTCTTGGTGCTTTAACTTTCATTGTGATCTTTGAACCTTCTTTGGTGCACTTTCTTTGTCATGTGTTGTAGTGTTGTGCCCTTTTGACCATTTAGTTTGCATAAGCAATCTCTTTTTGATTGTTTACCTATCTCAGTGGTACTATGCATGAAAGTCATCAAGTCTATGTAGTGCAAGTGTTAGTTTGTAGTGGTACAAGTGGTGTAAGCGTGGTCCATGCAGTGCAAGTGTTTGGTAGGTGTGGCACATGTGTTTCATTTTATGGTGCAAGTGATAAAAATTGTTTAGACATGATAATGTATTTGATCATTGACATGGACTAACAAGTGTGTGTCTCTGTGTGTGTAGTGCCATGGAAGACACTTTTATAACTATGGGAAAATAATGGCGATCTGGACAACATTTTACACTGCTATGAAAAAAATAATGGACATATATAGAAAATTATGTAAAACTATTGCAGTCCCAAGGCCAAGACCTTGCTAGAAAAAATGTAAAAATTATATAAAAGGTAAGGTGTGGGATAATGATGCATGTGCAAATTTGTTTAATATGAATCATGTAAGGGCCCAGGGGAACACTAGGAGAGTATTGGACTAATATGGTGCAAAGGGTTGGAGAATGATACTACCAATCCCTCTTGCAAAATCTCTTTGTTCATTTAGAGATATAAATTGCTTATGACCTTCCTATACTGTAATTGTTATTTTGACAAAAAATATTTTAATAATTTTTTTCAAGTAAAAGTTGTCTTGGTACGAGTGAGGAAAAGTATGGTGATTTCCAATAAAAATGTGTATATGAAACTTTGTACTAATTTTTATTTATGGGAAAAAAATATTTTGACTTATTATGTTACACATAGAATACATGTATAAACTGTTCTTGTTGATGTGACCTAATTTATATATGCATGGACTTTCTTGAAGTGGATACCTAGCGTAAGGGGAGGAAGCTTATAAAGATGTGATTTTTGTATGAAAAGGTAGTTCTAATTTATCTTTTTCTATTTATCCTCTACCTCTTCTTATTTCTTCTTGTTTATGATCTCATGAACAATGTTGATTTAGGTTGAGAGGGAGTAGTTGAAAATAGACCCCACTTGCTTGTGTGATTCCATGGCCTTTGCTTGAGGGTGGTTCTATTGAATTTCATATGGTTGGGCAACAAATAGTTCCCCAATAGTGGTTATATGCAATTTAACTTATTAGTTAAATATATAGGTTGTGGTTGTGTTTTCTCATGATTGGAATTCTAATACTCATTGTTATGTGGCTTGGTAGGTTGGATTTGCAATTTTTTATGGTTCCTTTTGGATTTAGATGATATGATGATTCCATGATAAATGAAAATTTTTATAGTATTATATTCCATATAGATGCCTTGGTTTGGATAAAATCTTTAAGAAATTGAATACATCAAGTGCCAATTTTTTTGAGAGTTTGTGCGACATTGTGCTACGACCGATATCAATGTCAAGGGTTAGAGACTAGGGACCTTGAGATTCCTCTATAGATTGTTAATACAATACTAAATTCAAAAAAACTATGTTTGATATTATCAAATTTCATTTACTTTTGGTAGGTTGGAAAAAATTATAATGCTAGCCTTCTATGCTAGAAAGTATAGTGAAGTTTCTTGTTAAAACAAGTTTTGTGTAGCGTCCACAAATTCTTGTAAAATAGTACCTAATGTTGATTGAGGGAGAAGTCTTGGAGGCATTGTTGTCTTTAGCATTGTAAAGCAAAAACAAGATATGATTTAAAACATTACCTACAATCCTAGGATATTGACTACCAATATTACTTTCAAAGCCTCTTTGGCCTCCATCATTTTTGTACTTAAGCGCCATTTATATACACATCATTTACCAAATTGGACCATTTGCTTGTTTTATAGAATTGTTAAGGCACTCTCATCTATCTAAAATATACACAACCCACAATGTCAGTATGTTTGACATGGGTTTTCTCAAGTGTTGTAGTGTTGTCTATCGAGTCAATTTTGAGATAGGAGTTAGTTTGTCAACTTAGTGAGAGCAATGACCATCACAAGAATAGATAACCATTACTAGTGGAGATGGATTCCTTGTGATGAAGCACTTAGTTGATAGATAATATATAAAAAATAATTGATTATGGAGATTGCATTCTTATCAAAGACATAAATGTATGTTGTTTTGCTTCAAAGCACAATATCCATTGCCTATGCTAGCTTCTTCCTTTAGAGAATTTAATATTTCATTGTGTGCACAATACCACATTAAAACAAAAGTCTAGAATTCACAGTGTCTTGAATGTGTGGAGATAGAGTAGGTAATAATGCCATATGGAGGGGAATTTTAAGTATGTATTAGGAAAGAAAGGATTTTTTGTACTCAATTTTAGGATGTGTGTATGTAGTGTTTATTTGGCACTTTTTTTTGTAAATTGGTTTTTTTCCTGTGGAAAAAATATATTTTATATTTCTAAGAGGAAACCAAAGAATATATTTCCAATAGCTTGTCCTGGATATTTCTTATTAAAATCCTATAGCAGAGTCTTAGATGAACATCAGAGCATCACATAACCTATTTTGAAAATTTAGCCCTACAAACCCTTTCGTAACTTTGCTAATCTATTTTTATAATAGAAATAGAGACACATCATCTTCAAGACTATAAAAAAGGGAGCTTGTTGAGTATCAAACCAAGGCTCATCTTTAAATATTTTGTAGGCCCCAGCTTCCATCTATCCTTGACCACATTACCAGGGGAATGCCTTCAATTTCCTTCTTCCCTCTCCATAAGAAATTGAAACATTGTTTCCTAATCTTATCTAGAATTTCTTTGAGAACGTGAGCTAAGGACATCCAATAGATTGGAATAATATCTAAAACATATTTGACAATAATCAATATACCTCCCCAAGGAAACCATTGATGAAGCCAAACTGAAATACAAGCATGTATCTTTTTAATCAACTATAACCAATCCTCAAATTTATAGTCATTTTGCTTAAGATGAAAGACAAAATATTTAACACCATAATCCAAAGAACGACACTTCAAAGGTAATTGTTGCATTAGCTTCCTCTCCAATCCTTCTTCCAAACATCATTATCAACTTCTAGATATTTATTTTGATCCCAAATGCACTACAATATATCCCCACAATTTACTTTAGTTGAGTTAAATCCCTTATTGTGCCTCGGCCAAACAACAAGATGTCATCATCAAAAAATATATGAGTAAGCAATACATAATTATAAACTTGATACCTTTAATATGCCCTTCCCTTTTGGCCTCTAGTAATAACCTACTTAACCCTTCAACTACTAAAAGGAACAAGAAAGACAACAATGGGCATCTTTTCCTTACCCCACAAGTGGCCTATAATAAACCCAAGGGATATCCATTTATTATCACAAAAAATGAAGGTGAAGATATGCATCCTAGAATCCAGTTAATAATCTATAGGTTCATACCTATTTGCAAAAGCACCAGTCTAATATAAATCCAACTAACTTTGTCATCTTCTTTTGCTTAATCAATTTTCAAGACCATTGCTATAATTTTCCTCAATTTTATAGAGTGCATCCCCTCCCATCCAGTCCCTACATCATCATGAATCTACCAAATTGTTCCTTTGAAATGAACCATGATAGTAAAAGTTTCCTCTTGTTAGTTATTATCTTTGTAATAACCTTGTAAATTAGGTTAAATTGAGAGCTGAGCCTAAAATTTTCAAAAGAAGTGGGTTCATATGTTTTGTTCTATAGGAGCAATAAAAGACTTAACTCGTGATCCTAGATTTTTCTACCAATCTCAAGAGATCCTCCTCCAATAACTCATAAACTCACAGTTATAACTCTACAGTTTGTCATTTGGACTCGAGCTTTTGTCTTTCCTAGATGAGCATAAGACCGCCTTCGATTTTTCTTCCAATTCCTCTTTCACAATGTCATTAATCATTCTCCAAAAGGTCCTTATCGCTTTCATTATATCCCCAATATTCAAAATTTTATCTTCTTTAAACAAATGTTTGAAATACTTTTTGCATGCTTCTGCTATTTCCTTAAAATACCTTATCCTCTAACCATTAGGTAAGCCTACTTCACAAATTGTATTTATGCTTTTCCTAAAACACATTTCTGATTTCTTTTGTGCTTATATTTCCTTCTATTGACTAGAATCCTTTGAAGTTTAAGCCTCCACAAGGTCTGTTATTTTTCCAATATTTTTTTTATTTGTTTCATTCTATAAGTTTTAAGCCTATCAAAGGAGCCTAAAAGTGAGGATAAGAATTTGGTGTTGATTGGAAAATAACAAATTTTTATATTATTCTCCTCAACCTTAGACTTTCAAAACTTGCTATTAAACCCACATTGATTAGACAATTGAGAAACATGAACATGATTAGGCTAACCTTGAAAAACCTGCAATAAGTCTTCCTCCACTTTATAACACTTCAAGATTGAATTGCCATGATGAGTTGAAGACTACTCTTTCTATTCTTCAATATTGGCAATGTTCTCTTGTTTTGTAACTTTTACACCCCTTTCCTTTTCGTCTTTTACTAGCCCTTAGATACATTCACATCTTTTACCTTTTCTACCCATGCTTTTACCAGATTTTTTTATAAAAAATTAAGGCTCCATACGAGACCTCCACAAATGTACCATTGTGTGGCAATTTGAGAATAAAAAGGGTCGCAAACAATAATCTAATGATTTCTCAAAATATTGAGCCCCTCAAATCAAATTAAAATTTAGAAGGAAGCCCCTCTCTTAACTCCATTTCCACCAAGATTTTCACCATTCCTTATCCTATTTTGCTCAAAATTCTTCATCCACATCATTGAATCTCCCAAGTTTGCTACCAATAGTTTCTAAAAAATTCTCCAAAGTTCAATTCACAAACTAGGAAAAAAGACCCATTCCTACTGAATACAAATTGGTTCACTTTTGGGATTGAAACAATGCTTACAACACTTTAGAACTAGCCCATAAGGTCCCTAAAACCAAAATTGAATCAAGATAACCTTTGCATCTTTTTCTTGCTTCAATTCAAAACAAGTCCACCCTTTTAACCAAAATGTGGAAAGCAGGGTTGTACCCTAGTACCGATTTCCACCCTTCATCTAATGATTGATGATGTGAACCACTTCTAATTTATTTTCCCATGAATCTACCTACTATGGCGTGTTTCATCAAATATTACACTTCCTCCAACCCTAGATCATGCCCGATGATCATTTAAGCCTTCTTATCTTTGGCCCTAATACAATTTTCCTTTTGACATTTTGCATAGGAGATAGCCCTATAACACCTTGGCTGACTTCTGCATGTAGATTGGATCAATCCAATAAAGCTAAAGAATGATTTAAGGGATATAATGATTGAAGAGAGCATTTCCAAATGTCTTTTTCCTTCACAATCTATCCTTTGAACTGATGTTGTTGAGAAATTATATTTTCTTATACAAAATTGTCCTAAACTACTACAAAAGTAGCTTGTAGTTAATGCTTAGTAGGGCCAGAGGCCCTTTTGACTCCCTCCAGATCTTACAACTATTCAATCATACCCTAATCTTCATAATCTCCTATCACACCTTAGTTGAAAGCTCTTGCACAATGCCAACTCTCTATCATCTCTTCCCTCGAGTGAAATATCGCGTGGGGGATAAGGACATCATTTTGTCCATGGTATACTAGATTTGTACTCTATTGTTGACACCCTTTTGCACTATTAAATATTTCAACCTAGGGGGGTAATCCCATGGGAACCTTAGGGACCTTTCCATTATAGATCACCCTTCCAAACAAATTCAGGTTCAAACTAATCTTGATGGCCAGAATGACCAAATTTATCCAAGACTTTTGTTAACAGGTTGATTTTTTTGACATAAATATTCCTTTCGCAAACTCTGCGGAATGTGAGATGCGGAAACGTTCTTCTGTAAATTCTATTCCCCGCAGATCTCCTTCCACAACTTGCGGGATGCAGGATGCAGGATGTGGCTTCACAATCTCTATTTCTGCAACTAATTATATCTGCAACGGTCTATTCCGCATGCGGGATGCAGGATTGTAATTTCCATATTTCCTCGATTCCGCAAACTCAAGCTTTCCTCACCCTTAATTCTTGCGGGTTGATTCTCGGCTGTTGATCTGTTTCCGGATGCGGAACAGATTGTGACCGTCGATTTCCATCACGATCTTTCTTCATCGTTCGATCTCCTTTGAGATCTTTCTTCGTAGATCGCCAAATTGATCACTGACAGGATCAATTTCTCTGCAACTTAGAAACTAAGAATTTATACACATAATTTATATGGAGCGAACATAGGATGATTTCATAATTCTACATATTTATATATCAACATGGAATTCATCAAAACACACGAAATGTAATCCTTTGTTCTTTATTCAATCAGATCAGAAACTCAAACACATAGAATTTACTTCTTCACTCCTTCTGTGCACACTCTTTGTTATCTCATCTCTCGCTCTACTCTGTTGCACTCTTCCCCCCTCCACTCTATTACATTCAAATCATTTTATAATACTTAGAAAAACCTGTCAGATCCGACTAAGTTGGATTTGAGGACCTAACAAAAGTAAAACCCATCGACAAAGATCAATCCTTGAGTAATCCACGGATGGATCAAGGAGAACAAAGGCAAAATTGCCACTTATTACAATCAAAACTAATTCTATCTACTTGTTAGTGAACCCTATCCATCTAGAATTTGATTACAAGGCAAGTTGACTCATCTGTCAACGAACTTCGAGTTGGATGCTAAGCTGATTCATCAATCAATGAGCCTCGAGCTGGATGCCCCTGCATCAAATCTTCATAAAGTTATGTGGCATTTTCATGTTCACACCCATCCTCCACACACACATATAACACATAAACATTTCATTAAAGTTGGACTAACTTTAACATAAGTCCCTTAAAAGATAGAATGCAATCAATGTTTCCAAAATATAAAATTAAGGTTTCCAAAGTGTAAAATATGGTTTTAAATGTACCAATATTAAATTCTAAAATTAAATTTATCAAAATACAAAAAATAATTCAAAAATATGAAATTTGTTTATCGAAATGTGAATATTGAATCCTTAAACACTTTATTTGTTTTTTCATAGTTATATCATCTATTAAAAAGAAAAACTCATAAACTATACATTGAAAATAACAAAGGTATACCATATGCAAATCATTTTTTTCAAACTCTTCACATCTTTTATTCAACAATTTATATTAAGCACATTATATCTCAAACATCTTACTATTAAAAATATTAAACGCTTTTGAATCTGATAAGAAGTTTCATATGTTTGATAATGTAAAGTCTTTTTTAAATAAAAGTAAAAACAAAAATTCAATCACTTTTAAATTCTATTTCATTTTTTTTAAATGAGTTTACATTAATGGCTTCATAATTATAAATATTTGAAATGATATAGATAACTTCATCGTCACATATTTTACTTGGAGTCATCCACAAGCACTATGTTTCTAAAATAATAAATACCAATGTGTCAAAAAAATTGTCATTATTATGAATCATCCTTTAATGTTTCACAAATATTTCAATACAACATAAAACATATATATAACATTTATATACATTGAATTTCTATAATTGGAATTGCAAATTAATAATTTTAAATTTTTTATTTAATTAATTTTGCTTAAATAAAAATATTATAAAAAATTAAAAGTGTTTTTGAAATGATCAAACACAATCATTGAAAAAAAAATTAAAAGATCTTTCTTGACTATGTAAAACACTATTACATAAAATATTAAAGTAAACACTATTATTTATATTATTTAGTATAATTTCAAGTTTTTAAGAAAATAATTCACATTGTTGACACCATTTAAGTGTAGCAAGCATGGCCACAATCAATCTCATAAGTATTTGGTTCTAGCATTTTTTAATACAAAAGTCGATGGCATAGATGTCTGATTTTTGACATGATGTTGTCAACCATTCGACAATCAGCTTCCTTTCTAAACATCGGTTGCATTTCAGCATATATCCGACAGTAAAATATCTTCGTTGGATTTCCGACATATACCCGTCGAATATCCGACAATGACTAATTTAAAATTTTCGTCGCAAATACGGTGAAGTTCACTTCATAAGGGTCAGAAAACTGACGACTTGGAGATCGAAAATCGGATGGAATTTAGTGCATAGGGGGTCGTATAACCAACAAGCCGAGTTGTCGGTGGTATGGCACTGTCGTCAGATTTCATGGAACATCCGATGAGAACATTCGACGGACCTGTGAAAATTTTTAAAAAAAATCCCATGTCAACCCACCTAAGCAGGCTCTTAGACATGCATCAATTGTGTTACCATGCCCATATTATCCACTTCTGTGAAATTTTTAACATCTTTCCATATTTCTTGGACCATTTTCTCCCATCATTTGTACACGTAACACTTTCATATGCTTGGACCATGTCTGCTCCTCAGTTGTAACATGTCCAAAGTCAAAACCTTGTATTTAATTGAAAAATAACATATGATTTGCAACCTAATGAATAAAAATAACATATGATTTGCAACCTAATGAATAGAAATAACATATGATTTGCAATACATACATAATAATTATGAAACAATATACATAAGCATATATCATTTCTTTTTTTTATCAGTAAGAGGTGTTCCTTCTATTGCATAGTGAGAAAAAGATAAATACAAAGTCGAGGCGACTCCAGAAGCATGGAGTCAGGCAATGGTCATGGAACCACATGAGAGAGGTGTGCAAAAGGGCCCAGACCGAAAATATCACCATATCTACTGCTTCCCAACCTTTATACATTGGCAACTTCATACAACTTAAGAAATATCTAACCATAGCTACTGCTACCCAACCTTTATACATTGGCAGCTTCATACAACTTAAGGAATATCTAACCATAGCTATTGTTTCCCAACCTTTATACATTGGCAGCTTCATACAACTTAATAAATTAGAGAAGAAAGAAATTCTTAAGAAGATCATCAAGAGAGTAAAAACAACAAAGAAAGGAAGAGTTGCTAGATTTTCCTAGAAGATTCAGCTTCATCCTTGATGTCCTTGTTGGTGCTGGCACCTTTGGTGTTGTTGTTGGTGCACTGGAAGGGAGGTTCCGAGAGCTTCATGAGATTTTTCATATGGAATAAACCTCGCTCAACGTCCTCTTTGAAGGTGTTGACCGTGATATTCACATAGTACCCATAGCTTTCTCGCTCACTCATTGATATGGATAAGATGAATTTCAGCCTCCAATAGTTCAAAATGGTGACTTCATGCCCAAGCACGAGCTTGACATCTAGTTGATATAGCCCTTCTAGACCTACTGGATGTATCACTTTCCTCTAGGCTTCCTAAACTCCCCTGGCTCAAGGAAGACAGGTTTGACAAATACCTGTTTGGTTCTACCTTCAACATGGCCAAAAAAAACTTGGCAAATAAGAGAAAAATACCATCATGTTAAAAAAATATCCAACCAATACCAATTTTAAGCGAGAAAAGCAGACACAAGCAAATATGGATATATAAACAATATACTTAGTAAAAAAAGACCATCAACTAGCTCCATCAACAAAATCCTCACCAAAAACATTTAATAGTTTGTGATCCATCGACCAACAACAACAAACATTGTCAAAATAGTATACTTAGAAAGGATTGTTACATTGACAACCAGAACATTCCTATAGAAGCAAAAACAAACCAAAAACCTTGTGACATTGTGTGCTCAAACTGTCCCCACAACTTTTCCAAAAAATCATACACTCGCTAGCTCCACATTGAGCATACAACACTTTTGGATGATGAAACTATCATCTCCAATGCATACCCATCACCTAGATAAATTCCCTACCTTCTTAACTCCATCAACCTCAAATGCTAGTGTCATTGACATGAAAGACAACATATTTCTTGTAAGGATTTCCCACTCTATCCGTCCATCACAAACCCTTCCCATGCTTGGGATCCCTTCTACCACAAACCCACTGTCTTACACAATCTCATCCATACAAGTACACTAGCTAGACATTAGTTTCTTTGTAAAAATCATGAACTATCAACCTACCTCACATCATCTTAACCTTGGGAATCCTATGAAGAAACCCCTTCAGTACCCCATTGTAAGCATTCCTTAGTTACATTGTCACTAACTCAAATTGGCCCACTAGCTAACCTCCATGGGTATAGTATTTTTGGGGGGCTCTAAACCCCTTTAACATTTGTCTAGAATTGTAACACTGCCAAAACATTTCATACTTGGGTTGTTTTTAGGTATCATGTTATTTTTAGTTTTCCTTTACATTGGAAAGGTGTTGTGTTTGGGGGAAAAGGGATTATTCTACATGTAGGCCACTTCTCGTAAGAAAAACACTTCGCGAAGTTTGGAATTTTGTATTTAGATTAAAATATGCTATCCAATTTTCTATCTAGATAGTCATTTTTAGAAAATATGGTAGTCTTCAAGTTGGAACTAGTATGGCTAACAATGATGTAAACATCACTAATGGAGTTGCCTCTAAGTAAGGAACCCATTTCCTACAGATGGATTTACATTGTACAAGACAAAATACAAAGCAACTATTTCACTAGATAAAAATATGAAGAGGCTGGTTCGAAAGGATTTTGCATAGAAAAAATGAGTGGGAAATGAGAATACCCTTGTCATTACAACAAATATGGCCACAATTAGATTGGATCTAGCAATGGTAGCTTAGCTTGGTTGGAAATGTTATCAGATGGATGTAAAGAGTGCCTATCTTGATGGATATTTAGGAGGAGGTGTATGTGTATCAGGATTCAACTACATAGATTCCAAGATGTACATAAATAACATCTAGTGTGCAGGTTTGTAAATGATATTTACAAGTTAAAGAAATCCCCAAGGGCCTAGTACATTAAAATTGATAAATATCTCAAAAGATATAGATTCAGAAGAAGTACTTATGGTCTAAATATTTATGTCAAAAGCTCAAGTTAGGGCTGCATATTTATTTTAGCGGTATATGCAGAAGATTTTATCATCAAAAGGAGTGAAGCCAGTGTAATTCAAAAGATAAAATCTCAATAATGTATTTATTTTGACACAAGTAATGTTAGCCTCTTGATTTTTTTCTTAGGTGTAGAATTTTGGCATTCTTACAATGGTGTGATTGTCTCTTAAACTAAAGATGCCAAAAGTATACTGGAGAAATTTAGCTTGCTTGAATGTAAATAGATTCACATATGGAGGCTAACTTTTGAAATTATAACTAACAATTAATCAAAATTTGATGATGAGTCATTTACATAGCACATACAATTATGGGAACCCTACTATACCTTACATCAATGACGACATATTTCTTCTTTGCAGTCAGCTCTATCTCTAGATTTATGACAACTCCCAGAGATAAACATCTCACTGTGTCTAAGATGACTCTAAAATATATACAAGGAACTTTGGAGTTTGGTATCATGTACAATAGAACAACAAATTTCCAGTTGGCAGGGAATACTTTAATAAATACCCAAGGATGGGGTATAATGAGATGGAACCTTATGGAAGGCTTAGTTTTTCATTAATACATCCAATGTACATCGCCTGCAAATGAATTTAAAAGAATATATGTAACTAGTATGAATTCCATGAGATGACCTCCCGTTGATCAAAATATGTGGTGAGCACAAATATTTTTTTACATGTTTTTTTAAGATCCCTCAATGCAAGCTCAAGAAAAAAAAATAGGATGTTATGAAGACAAATCCTCTAGTGATATAGTTTTCAATGTGACTCAATGCAACCTAGAGCCATTGATATGGAGAAATAAAAGGAGTATTTGTTCCATTTACATGTGTGGATGCATATACAACCTCTTCATTTCATCACTAATAAGGAAGTCGGGTTTTTTTTATTTCCATGGCTATTATAAAATCATTCACGATTTTTACTCAACGCACGCATATCCTTACACAGTCGGTTGCAAAACTCAAGTAAGGAACTGCATGTAATATTACATTGAGCTTCTAATACACAATTTATCCATTTAAATAGAAATTCACCAATGGCATAACATGTCTTCTTAATATCTATGATGTGCTACTTGGATAACTAATCTTGTAGGAATGTTAATATCTATGATGTGGAGGTTAAGAAGTCATATTTTTTTATTTCTTATTTTTCTTTCTTTATGTTGTTTTAATAATGCATCCTATATAATCTTCATGTCCAAAAAATGCCACTTCAAGCCAGATAAATCAATGGGCCAGGATGCAATTATGGGTTTAGGACCTTTTTCATCTTCACAATAGAGGGAATGTTCCACAAATTTTCCTCTCCTACTTAAATCGTTAGTGACCAATAAGAAGAGAATAAATCTAAGCCCTAGAAGTCTTCATTTTTCAGTTTTGGGCACAGTTAAGGATTGTCCATGTCCTCCTGTAGCAGAGAGCATGCCTTTAGGCAGTTCTAAGTGTGAATATGGACAAGCCACCAAGGAATTCCTTTTTTTAAACTAATAATCATATATGTATGGAACATACTTCAACAACTATATATTAACCTAGCCTATCTTCAGACTTGTTTAGGGGCTATTCTAACTGTAGAAATGACGCTCGTTGTTTGGTTTTCAGACCTATAGCAATTACACAAAATGATGGTGCAGAACCTAATGTTGATATCCAAGTAGATCACAATGGATGTTGATTGTGATAAACCCTTGAAGGAGTGTTTAGCAGTGATAAGTATTCATAGCATATTACAAGAACCGAACAACCTCTTTGGCACACATCTAGCCAACACGCAAATGAGAAGTGGAAAATAATTGTTTAATGTCCTATGCAAGCAGAGCTATGCATCCTTTGGAAGGGTGGCATGTCCAATCCCGATAATGGAGATGAACTCTTTATAATTGGAATGAGGATCAAGTGCATAAGTTCTTGCAATTAAATAAGTGTGAGAATATGCATATGGCTTTTGGATTTTATCTTAAGAAATGTGCTCTAATATGACTTCAATGAGTTTGGTAACAATGTTTCCTCCTTAATTAAAGTTTCTATATCACTGTAATTGAACTTGACATTTCCTTTATAGTTTTTGATTCTCAATTATAAACCTTGCACTAAAACTTGAAAAATAGCTTTGTCCTTTGGCAGGTGAATGCCTCTCACAAATTCTTAGAGCTTGGAATAATTGATGGAAGCCCATATGAGTCCTACATACAAAAGGGAAAAATACCTAGTTCATGTTGTACTTGGATATTGCCATGAGGTTCTATTGAATCCAAGCATTCAAAACCTTGTCGGTATATAATCCATTGATATGTTTGAAATGTGATCCTTTTGTGTAGTGGCATCTGATTTTCCCCTAAATGTAGAAAGCAAGTGCATGGTCATAAATATTTTTTATTCTGATCCATTCAACATAAAAATTCTCTCAACCAGAGTAAGCTCTCTAGCATGAGCCCTGAATTTGAGGTCTCATGTTTGAATATTTCTTGTTTCTCCTTAACCATATCCATTTCAATAGAAAATGATGGTTTCCTTAACTTATCAATTTATCTCATAATTGAAAATTATAAATAGAGAGCACTCTTATTTGAACAACACATATATGATCTCTCTCTCTTATCCAAATGACAAATTCATGGGGAATTGTTGGTATTGTTCTCTCTCTCTATTAATCATGGAGGTCTAACTTTGTCTTCAAAGGTAGCCACATGATTATGGAGCTCAATTTAGTCTTAGACATCCATTTAGAAGTTAGAACCTTAGTAGGGTTTGCTACAACCTCAAAGAACCTTTCTACGGTTTTTCTAACCTCATGACAACCTTCTTAGGGAACACCTCTAACACCCTAAATCTACAGGCAACCCTTCTAAGGGAATACACCAATTAAATGTTGCATCTGAAAACCGTAAGGGCATGATTAAGAGCACCAGCAGGCACTGTCTACCCTATTAGGGCCTATACTCAAGCACAGAGGATTTATCTTTGTCTATTGAAGGCATACAACAAGAAACTGAAGGTCAACTAAAGAATCCATCAGGAATCGAGGATTTATCTCAAGCACTCAGGGCTTTTACATTCTGCCACATGCTTGATATGGTTAACTATTAATCAAGAACTTCCTCCTATCCTAGTCAATGGTATTCCTTAAATAGTCAACAAAAACATATTTAGTTAACGACAAAATCTAATTCAGTCAATGACATTCTCATAGTAGTAAATAACATAGGTGAGGATTTGTTAAGGGCCACTTTTCAAGCAAATCACAACAGATGAAATCTCACAAAATATTTCAGAGATTTACAGTCTCAAATGTACTGATAGTGATCAATTATCCTCTCTAGTTCCAAACATCGAGAAGCAAGCATCAATGCGTCATTCAGAAAAAATATATTATCCAACAAGCATTCATCAAACACCAACTCACTAGAAAATGGTCACATATCAACATAAAATTCTAGACAGTCTATTGGAAATGCATCTCCTAGAATCACCAGGGCTAGCTCCAGGGCTGAAAGCAAGAACGGAAAAGGAACATACTATCCAATTTTAGTCAATGTAGAAACATGGAAATAATAAGACGAGAAAATTTTCAGTTAAGGCAAATTCTATCAAAGACTAGTGGGTGTCTTTGCATAGTGTTTTCTGGTTATCATCTTGTCACCTTTGGGTATAACCACACAAAATGGAGCCATGATCGTCTATCAATGGATATTAGAAGAGATACAAGATGTTCATCTGTTCACAAGTCCATGGTTGGACATATGCTAATAGATGACCTACTTAATTGACTAATTTCCAATATCATACATAATAAGTTGCACAAAGAAAAAAATGAGCTTATGCAAGAATTTAGTGATAAAGAAGTCTTAAAATTGAATTAAGATTATAAATTAATGCATATGAATTTGGATTTGGATATGTGAGCTACCCTATACATTATAATTGAAACTTCATGGTATTCTAGTTCTTCTAAAGACAGATGGATTTTATGAATTAAATCACTGCAATATCTCTCATGTCCATAACTTGGAACCCCAAAGTAGTATGTACAAGCATAGTGCATTCAACTCATACTCAAGACCTTAAGATCTTATGGTCCATAAATGATGAGGAACATGAGTCTCTAGAGAAGGATATTGTCATTAGTAACTTTTAGTGACCCTTATAGACCCTTTCCTTTCATTTTTAATGGTTTTTTTGTTTAGTGATCGCTCTCTTTGTGGGACCTTAAAGGAAAATGGCCTAAACTTTATATCATGCTTTTAGTAAGATATTGTTTACTTCATTTTCTTAGTCTTATATATACATTTGTTGACTCAAAGACTACTCTTGAATATGTTTTATGTTATGCTTAGCAAGAACCTAAAATAGATCTACCTATGCAAGGTATGCTATCATTTTAACCTAGACATCGATAGGTTTTTGTACTAGTATGTGATATTATATAAATTTATGTTGTTTATTTACCAAAAAATAGTTGTCATGGCTAGACAACAAGTAACAAATCTGTCACCCTATCTATAGTAGGCTTCAAAGTTATTAGTTCATCTCCTTAGAGCCATAACAAAGATACCTTCTTACCTCGCTAAGTGGAATTGATAACCATGGATCATGTGCACAACTACTTGCTCCTATATAGTGGACAAACCAATATTCTAAAATTGTAGGTAGAACATGCAGTGTAGGTACAAAGTGGGAGTGCAAAAGTAAATCCCAAACCAATATTGAAGTAGGGAAAGATAAAAGACTAATAGTATAGCTAAAAAGATAAACATACAACCAAGAGAAGAATATGCCCTTGATTTCAAAGAGAGCTTGACAGGTAGGGTATAGAAAGAGAGGACATAATGGATACTTGTTTATCTCATATATAGTCTAGGTTATAGCTTGGACCAAGTTGTGAATATTATCTTCTTGCTTTTTACAGTTAAGCCTCCTAACTAAGTGATATTATTCTTTGATGGTTTCCCGTCAATTAGATGCACATACCATACAAAATGTACTCAATATTTTCAAAGGGTTTAGGACCAATTTTTAATAAAGTTTACAACCTCTCATAATCAACAAACAATATGCACGTGCAAAATGCAAATACATAGTTGTTGCAACAGAATCATGAAATGAGTCTTCAGAAGAATATTGGCAATCAAATACTCTCCAAGGAAACCATGTATCAAGGATAAACTATTAGTTCAGGACGCAAGGGGATTGTTATCTTTGTTGAGTTTCTAATTTCATACTCTTGAGCTATTATTTTATAAATAGAGTTACAATTATAATAGGACAATAATGAAAAGGAGGACGTTTAAGACACATACAAAATCTAATATTAAAATGTGAACAATGATCTTACTAGGCGTCACCTACAACTAAAAAATGCACAGGTTTCTCTCATCACAGTTCACTAGAAGTTGTGAAGCATATCAGTGAACTAAAAGGTGTCATGTGCAACAAGAATATGGAGATAGTACTCGAGAAACCCTTATATCAATTTTCCTCAAATAGTGAAATTAGTTTCACTAAGTCTTCGATAAGACCTCTCTGTCAGTTTTACACACACATGCATCTACTCTCTCGATGATTTCTCCTTCTCGTTATGCAAGGTTAACACAAAACCCCCATTTTGAATTCTATCATGCAACCATATTTGAGCTTCATGCCAAAAAGCCACCAATCTTGGTTATTTCATGCACACGACACATTGTAGAATTTGGAAACTTATAGTTTCTACGCGACTTTTAAATTTCTTGCTAACAACTGTTAACTGGAATTTCGATGAAAAATCTATCCAGTCCCTCCCAAGCCAACTCCACCACACTCAAAAACCTTCTAAGTCTTAGAAAGACTTCTACAACTAGAACTAAGGAGCTAAAAATAACATACTTGTTTACCTAATTTGCATGTCTCCCCTCTAACTTCTCCGACAAATGCACTTTTTATTGCACCTTGATTACAATAACACAATAATTATACAACAATGGATACAAAAAATCATCAGAATGTATATAAGCAGTAACAAAATTACCAATAGATCCACAGGAGTACTCTCATCTCTTGTGGTTTCTATAGAGGGCTATTCTTGTAACTGGGTTTTTAAACTTATGACAGTTGGTAACATGGGCTTAAGTTGAAACACATCCATTAGGTGTAACTAGGATTTATCGTGGAAAATTTGTTGTACATAAAGTAGCATAGAACTAAAGCAAGTGTTGTCCATAGGGGTCCAGTAAGCGATGACTCTTCCCCTTCAAGACTTGAAGTACACACCAGAGTTGTTCATTTGACTCTCCCCCTACGAAGCTCCCAAAGAATGGTAATACTAAGGCTTTCACCTAAGGAAAGTAATATAAACAAGAAAGTGTCCATAGGGTATTCCAGAGGGCTATAAGAAATACTTGAAGCTAGTGTCCAGTTAATAAGGCTTTAACTCTTCTACAACTGATAATATTTACTACTCCAATCGATAATACTCTTTAAAATACTTGTTTCTATGGAACTGGGGCTTAAGGATATGTGGGTAAATTAAATACAAAAAAGTGATATGTCAAGAAGATGATAAAAGTAGTGTGTGACCTTATGATAACTAGGAAATTCAGTAATAAAAGGTGGAATATATGGTATATACAGTACTCACATAGTCTATCTAGATGGTAAATTTGGGAAGAAAAGATGGCATATGGGAGAGTACCCATTCCATGTTCCCCACCATAAGAATTATACATGTTGTTTACTTACTGGAATATACCCAAACTACACCATTCCAACTTTCCAACATACAACAATAGAAGGGATGTCCGTCAGATGATAGAAAGAGCTAAAAAAATCATACCCGCCCATTCAACCATACCCATCACAAAACTTATATGGAACACATGCTACTACCTCCACTGGATCGAAGAATCAATTATGACACATTACATATGTTAATTCTCCTTTTTTTTTATCATATGCCAAGATTACTAAGGTATGGGATAGAGCCATTCAAGGTAAGGGGGCTAGCTAGATAGAAACTGTTGAAATGAGTGGTCAACATTGCATGATACCCATTCCATAAGAACTGACATACCTCGTTACCTTCACATTCATACCCAACAGATAAGGCCTCAAAGCATATGATGAGGTAACTAAAAGGTACAGTGGATTATGGGCTTAAATATTATGCGAATCATAAGATTAACCTACATGTTTATGTTGATTTGGATTGGGCAGGTAGCAGATTGACAGGAAGAGAACCTCAGGTTGTTGCTTCAGTTTGGGATCTGGCATGATCTCCTGGTTCAGCAGGAAGCAATCATGTGTGGCATTGAGTACAGTCAAGGAAGAATATGTTGTTGCTTGCTCGATTAGTTGTGAGGCAGTGTAACTTCAAAAGCTACTGTCTGACTTATTTAATCTCAGTTTGGATGTAACTTGTATCTTCTGCGACAATTAGAGTTACGTGAAGCTATCGAAAAATCTTGTGTTCCACGACAAGTCGAAGCACATCGAGATAAAGTTCCACTATATCAGGGATATGGTGCAGAGAGGATCATTGAAGCTCCAGTACGTGGCAACGAAGGAGCAGATAGTCGATGTGTTTACCAAGCCTCTTGCGAGAGTGAAGTTTGATTACTTTAAAAAAAAGGCTTGGTGTGATCCAGATCGAGATCCCTTGAAAGAGGGAGTGATGTGTTCTAGCATAGCTAGAGAGACAGGTTGTCTGAGCGTAAAATCCTGGAGAATCTTGTAGGTTGCTCAGATGTAATCAGTCCTATAGGTTTTTCTTGGATGTAATCAGTCTTGATGAAGCTCGTAGGTTATCCTTGGATGCAATCAACCCTTATATGTTATGGAAGCATAATATCTCACATGGGAAATGAGACAGGTTGTCCAAGTGAGAAAATCCTAGTGCAGCAAGATGATCGCACATAATCAGTCTTGTAGGTTGTCCTTAGATGTAATTAGTCCCGGTGAAGCTTGCAGGATATCCTTTGATGTAATTAGTCCTATGATGGGTTATTTGAATGTGAAAAAGAGACCTGGCATGGTACGCTGATTATTCAAATGTAATACGCCCTGTGGATTGTCTGAGTGTAAAAATGAGACCTGGCATGGTACGCAGGTTACTCAGATGTAATATGCCTCGAAGGTTATCTGAACGAAAAAGATCCTGGATGCAGATTGTTCAGATGTAATCCCTTGAGGTTGACCTAGAACGTAAAATATCCTGATGCATCAGGTTGTTGGTTCGTAATCGGTCCTTACATAAATATCCATATATGTGTGTTCCCATGTTGAGATGATAATGTCATGAAGCATGAGGGATGCACCTAGGTGGTTATCTGATAAAACGCAGGTCGGCCGTGGATGCTTTGCTTGTTTTTTGTTTTGTCTTATGCAGGACAAAAGAGATGATCTGGATACGACAAGAAGAAGGTAGAAGATGCAGGTTATTACCATGGTAATGTAAAGAAGGTCCTGGACAGTTCCTAAGTGACATCTTGCTCAAGATGTGATGAAGACCTGGTAGAGGACTAGGCCTACATCCAACATGAAAAAGGGTTGGCTTTGTAGAAACTTATGATGACAGATAGTATGGTATGATTATCAAAATAATAAGATGACGATGGAAACAACTGTGATGATGACTCTATGACTCTGTGATGATGACTATGCGATGAAGATGTGACCATATGTGTTGATGACTGTGAAGAGAAAGAATACATTCCTAGTTAAGCGGGAGTGTTGATGTATTTGTAACTTCGAAATATATTCTGATGTCTATTATCATTGTATGTTGTTGTACCCCCATTGGGGATGTGCTTACCCCCTTTTGGGATGTCTTAATTGTGTATAGACCTTGAGGTACAACCTCCATTGTAAGTTGGGGCAATATTCTCCAATATAAAATCATGTAATGTGTATTTGGAGCCTCTCTAGAAGAATTTGTCCCTGTTAGGGAAGACATGTGGGCCCCAGTCTTATGTTTGGTCATTGACTTGAAAGGGTATAAATAGGGAGGCTCTCTCCCTCATTTATACACACCTCGCGCTCTCAAGTTCTCATGAGAGAGAGAGAGAGGCAAAAGAGAGTAGAGATATATAGTTGTTGAATACTTCTTATTACTGCTTTTGATCATCTTACTATTTTGAGGAAGTTTGCAAGGTTTTCTCCTTTATCGTTTCCTCGATGAAAATCTTTGTGTCTCATGTATATTTTATATCTTATGCATCTTGTTTCACTTATTATTCTTTCATATAGAGATCCTAGATAATATAATCGGATCTAAAGAAAAACTAACAAGAAGAAGATGGAAAATTTCACATGCATAGTCCCAGGATGTTGATGCACAGAAGAACCAAGATTATGCATTACCGCTCCATAGAGTTGCAGGTTGCAGAAATTTTTCACAAGTCTTTGCTCGAAGAGAAATTTTGTCTCTTAAAGTATAGCTTATTTCCTAATTACCTGCTTATTTTGAGGGGGGGAGGGGGGTGTTCCCATGAGGTTTTCCCCATTTTCCTTGTTTATTAAGCAGTATTTTATTTCATTTAGATTGTATGGGTGAATTTTGGACAAGTTTCTAGGTCCCAAGTTGTCCAAAGTTAGGATTAAGGGGGGGTGTTAGGACTAATTAATCATCCCTTTACCCACATAGTCTATTTGTTCATTTTTCCTAGCTTAGGAGGTCATCATCACCACCTTCTACATGGGGGACATACCTAAGGGACATCTTCCACTTACTACACCTGATTACATGTGTTTAGGATCCCTAGGGACCAATCCTTACATTATAGGAACCCACCTCCAGTTGTATGTGGTAGGTAGTAAGTCATGATCAATTAAGCTCTGATAACCACCAGTTAGTTCACTACCAGTCATCCTAATGCCATTTTGCATGATTTATGGGAGTGTGGCACCTTTTGTCCACCTACCTCATCAGTTCACTGAATGTGAACTAAATTAGTTATCTTAAGTTAAACTAGTGAGCTGCAGCTGTGATTATTTCCACACTGAGTTAGCTAACCAGTCAGTGTGAGTTGATGAATTCAAATCTTATCCACATTATTCCAATTCTATTTATTGTATTCTATTGTATTACTGATTAATTTATCAATTAAAGCATCTATGCTCTCATTGTCGCTTAACCTTGTATCTTTTTTTCATTGCAACTTGAAACCATTTACCTAGAGGAGAAACTCCCCAAGTGTCTTTATCTTACTCATGTTCCTTTCACTATGCGTAGGTCTGTTTCTTTCTCTTGGAACTAGTTCTGCATGCCCTTGGCACTCGTCTCCTCGCATTAAGAGAATTCTTCCATCTTTCCTTCGAGCTCGTTAAAAACAATAAGGAAGCCATTAGTTGACTTTTTTGGTTCATTAAAACTTTATGAGAAAGTTATATGGAGTTGTCTTTAAGCTCTTGTTAGACTCCTTAAACTTGACAAGATTGTTGAGTCAGATTATTCACTTCAAACTCGTTAAAGGAATTGAAGGAACATCCACATAGGATAAGTTTAACCCTTTTTCGAACCATGTGGATTACTTATGAAAAATGGATGCCCTAGTTCATTGTGCCTAGAAGAGTATTCCAAGGTATAGGTTTTTCTCTTTTTCGGGTCTGGGGGACTAAACTTATGAAAAAGGAACCTATTTTGGCTAAATTTTTATTTTTTGTACTCTAGTTTAAACCATGAAAAAGATTATGAGTGTTTTTTATACTATTGTCATGCTCACTAAACTTCCAGAAAATGGTGTCGAATTTATTGTTTGTTGCCCCATACTCGCAAATCAATGGAACAACATGAGTGACCTTGCTTTCCTTCACACTCATTAAACCAAAGCTTTGTGCTTGTTCTCAAAGGAACATCATTCTGGTGATAGTTTAACCCTTTTTTGAACCTGGTCAACTAACTACGAAAAAGCAATACCTTGGTTCTCCTGAGATAAGAGAGTTCTATTTTGGATTGTTTTATTCTTTTTCAGACTTTGGAGACTAACTTTACGAAAAATCCCCTGCTATGGTCTTCTTTGGCATTTTCAGACTCTCAAATTGTGAAAACATCAATGAGCATTCATTAATTTGGGCTCACAATATCCATGTATCAATGCTTTATCAAGCATTCTTCTCTCTCTATTTTGAGCTCTCTTTAAAAATGAAGGTGGTCTCGAGTTTGGTTTCTTGGACTCGTTAAACTTATACAAGATGGGTAAAAAAAGAGAAAGAGAAGGGAAGGGTGTCAAATTTATTTTTATATAATTACCAAGTCTTGTCATCCTTGAACAAAGCACTAGTTTGAGTCTATCAACAGTTGGGTTCTAGTTTTTTGGCCTTAGGTTTAAACCTGATCTCCGATTTATTATTCCTAGGGTTGGTTAATATTCCAATAATATGGAGAATCTATCAATGTCTCCTACATTGCATATTTGTATCGTTGGTCCCTTTGTGTCTAAACTAGCCTGAGTCTCTTTTGTGTTGTGCTCATTGTTCAAAGATAAAACCAGTGTCATCCATTTTGTAGTTGGATTTACCTTATGTGTCAGCCACTCCCTGGTATCAGTCCATCACATCTTCGATGGTCCTTTTCGCAAAACTTTGTCCCAGCTCCAAATAAAACCAGTCTTTGATTTTCCTCATGTTGGATGATGGAGGATGAATTTCTGCCTCCCTTCCAAAGGATCTCTTCATATCGATTTCAACATCTTTCTCTAGGAATGAGATTTAGAGTTTATGACAGTACCTTGGGGATTGCAGTCACCAATGGCAGTTTCCCTCACTATTGGGTAGCAAGAATACCTTAATGTACCCTACTCAAAGGATTCTTCAGGTGTTCGAATTTAGTACCATTTATTCACACTTGTTAGAATGTATTAGGTGCATTGGGGCACATTTTCATTGCTTATGGGTTCCCTCGTGTTTGTTAACGCTTTTTGTCAATGGCCGATAATCAAACGGTTTCCTCCATGTTCGGCTTCAGCTCCTCTATTCACATGGTTAGGATTCATACCTTTCGGCGGTTTGGATTGAAGACCTTGGGCCAACAATAGCGTCCTCATTTTTCTATTTCCTGAGTTGCACAAGACCTTGTCACATCTCATATGACACCTGCTAAGACATAGATCCACCTTGTGTTCTTGTGGCTATGATCAATTATTGAGCACGGATCCACACTGTTCTTTTGTGCCCATGGATCCTATAGATTTTACATGGATCCTTTTTTCATATCGAGTGGCCATGATAGTTACATCCGTTATACACATGTTGGATCCGCCTTTTATCTTTCTAGCGGTCATTTGTACATGGACATGTATGTCCCAAAGATCAGATTGTTTGACATTTTTACTCTTTTTCAAGTACCCGTGGTTGATCCTACGAGCTTGGTTTCTCCAGTTTCTTCGACTCTATGACCCAATAATTCCTTATTTATAAGGTATTTCATCCATTTTCTTATCCTCTGACCTCATACATTAGGGGGCATCTGTTATAGCCAAAATTGTCACTTCTCCATCTGTGATCAAACTTACATGTTTTGGTCGCATGACGACACTTCATGAACTTATTGTCGCTCACTCAAAGGACATTTTAATGGATGAAAGTGCCATATTTGGGACCTCTGTAAGATTCCATTACCTCATTCATGGTTCATGTAAAATTTAGGAAGCATATGAACACAAGTTGGAGCCCTAAAAACACCTTAAAAAACCCTAAAAATGACACCTTTTCCCAAAAATGTCCCTTGCCTTTGGTCTACCGGTGTTTTTCACCTTACACATGCTTGTTGTTAGTGTTCCACTAGCGTGTCACATGCTAATTTCCTTTATTCCACTATCATGTTCCTTAAAAATGCCTAAAAATATATAAAAAAGCACCTCGAAATTGGGTGATTTGGGTGGTTTTGGAACTACCTCCTCGGATGTAACTGCTTCCTTCTTAACCATGTCTTCTCCATTTACTATATAAGAGAGGGAGAGGGGACCATAAAGGCAACTTGACCTATAGTATTTTTATGCTGAAAAATTTGGACCCTCATCCCCCTTACCTATGCCCTAGTTGTTATCTACCCTTGTTGTAGAGCTTCCAAGTTGAGTTTCTTAGAGAAGAGAAGCTGGTGATCCAGATTGAAGGTTTCATGAGGTGCCTTAATTCATGAGAAGGTATATATTTGTACTTGTTTCATTGATTAATAAAGACTTGACATTTTTCTATTTCCAAATCATTGTGTATGATCGTGTCTCGGGTTTTTATTATATATTGATGTTTATGAGATCATGGTTTCGTGTTCTTTTGAATATCAATGTTTTATAAGTAGTCAAATTGGTTTGAGGAAGGTTTGAAGTGGTTTTACGGGTTCCTTGTTTTGAGAGCAAGAGGAGGGATGAAGTACAAGCTTGGATCAACCTTCTTTTGTAAGGTAGACATTTTTTCTATCCCTTGAAATTTTGCTTAAATTTGTACTTGTAGAATCTTGTATGTTAGTATGTAACCCTAGTATGTTGGTGGCCTCACCCGAGCCATAGGAACACTTTCCCTAATAATACTTTCTAGTTTTACACTGGGTTATTTCTGTTGCATTTTTTGAGTTTTTAGTGGAGGTTTATTTACAAGAACATTTACTTAGCATTAGAACTTGAAAGTTTGCTTGCTTGTGGGATTCACACAGTTGTATATTGACTCAATAAATCCATTTATTTTTTCCATTACATATATCATGAGGAAATCATATTTGTTTTTATACTTCTACATTGATCTTGATGAGGGTGAACATGTTCTTCGTCATCCTGAATCGATCAACTATTCGACATTTCCCATCTTCCTTGCCCACCTAGTGAATTCAGATTGCACTTTCAAATGCCAAGATGGGAATCTTTGCTATGAAACTTGGAAAAAATGTTTGTTGAAACTTGCCAAGGTTTGAACGACCAGATCAGAGGGCTCATGTTTGGGCAAGTGCATCGATTTGAGTTGCCAGATAAGATGGCGCATGTTTGGGAAAGTGGCACGATTTGAGTGGAAAGATCGGATGTTCATGTTTGGGCAAGTGGCACAATTTGAGCGGCTCGATCGAAGGGCTCTCTCTAGGCCAATCGACACAATTTGAGCAGTCAAGTTGGAGGGATCTTGCTAGGCCAAGTGGCACGATTTGAGCAACCTGATTGGGTGGCTCTCATTGGGCCAAGTGTCACGATTTGAGTGGCCAGATTGGGTGGTTTTAGGGATGCCACATGGCTGAGAGAGACTATCCCAATGAGAGGATTCCACATGGATGAGAGAGATTGGCCCAATGAGAGGATGACACATGGAAGAGAGAGACTGACCCAATGTGAGGATTCCACATGGCAGAGAGAGACTGTCCCAGTGAGAGGATGCCGCACCGCGAATATAGAATGGACCAATGAGAGGATGCCACATGGAAGAGAGAGACTAGCCTTGTGGGAGGATTCCACATGGAGGACAGAGACTATCCCAGTAAGAGGATGCCACATGCAGGAGGGATATTGGCCCAATAAGAGGATAACATAACACATGGCAAAGAGAGAGATTAGACCAATGAGAGGATGCTACATGGCGGATAGAGATTGGCCCATTGAGAGGATGCCACATGGCAGAGAGAGATTGGCCCAATGAGAGGATGCCACATTGAGGAGAGATATTCTTCGAATGAGAGGATTCCATAGCGGAGAGAGACTAGCCCAATGAGAGCCTACCATATGGAAAAGAGAGACTGGCCCAATGGCATCCTGCCACATGGCGAAGAGAGGATGCCACATGGTGGAGAGAGAGATTGGCCAAATGAGATCTCGCCACATGATTGAGAAAGAGACTAGACCAATGAAATCCTTCCACATGGCCGACAGAGACTGGTCCAATGGAAACCCGCCACATGGCAGAGATAGAGACTAGCCCAATGAGAGCTCGCCACATGGTGGAGAGAGATATTGGCCCAATGAGAGGATGCCACATGGTGGAGAGATACTGGCCCAGGATACCACAACGAAGAGAGACTGGCCTATTGAGAGGATGCCACAATGAAGAGAGACTGGACCAATGAGAGGATGCCATGGCGGAGAGAGACTGCCCCAATGAGATCCTGCCACATGGCAGAGAGACTAGACCAATGGAATCTTGCCACATGGTGGAGAGATACTGGTCCAATGGCAGCATGCCACATGGTGAGAAGACACTGTCCCAATGGCAGCCTGCCACATGGCGAGAAGAAACTATCCCAATGAGAGGATTCCACATGGGAGAGAGAGACTGGCCAATGAGGATGCCACATGGCAGAGAGAGATTAGCCCAATGACATCCCGCCACATGGAGGAGAGAGATTGTCCCAATGAGAGGATGCCACATGGAGGAGAGAGGCTATCCCAATGGTATTCCACCACATGGAAGAGAGGCTCTGGACCAATGAAAGGATGCCACATGGAGGGGAGAGACTAGCCCAATGGTAAGCCACCACATGGCGAAGAGAGACTGGCCCAATGAGAGGATGCCACATGGTGGAGAGAGAGTGGTCCAATGCAATCCTGCCACATGGAAGAGAGAGACTATCCCAATTGCATCTGTTAGTGCCAAAAATTGTTCTCAGACTACTAGAAGAACAAGCCAACACAATCTCAAAAGTAAAAGTAAATAAAATAGGTTTTAGGGTTTTGGTCTGAATATTTATACACAAGAAGGTAATGAACAGAAACAAACCAATTCCATAACTAAATCATGAACAAGTTTAATATCTGGGGATCACACACTCTAAATAAACCATATATATTACACAAAAAAATACTATTTTCATCCACAAAACCACAAGCATTTGCATGAATAATACTTTACACAAGAAAGGAAATTGCAAAATGAGTAACCAAACAGATTAGAAATGAAAACAATATAAGAGTAAAATAGGGCTTATCAACATATATATGATCAATTACAATCTTAAACTTACATAAGAGTATAATAGTCTTAGCTTGAAATGTATGAGCTTCAAAAGTCCTCTCCTTGAACTAACTAACTAACTAACTTTTAGGTCAAGTTCTCGAAACTGCTACTAAAATGATTGTTTTTCAAAATAAACTATTAACTTTACAAAAATTAACCATAAGACACCTGTTAGTAATGATCTTTAAATATTTTTGGCCGCCTCAGCCCGAAGTTCTATCCATTCCAAATCTTGTGATTTCCTTCTGGTTCTTTGTTGTTCTGCTTCAAAGTCTTCAACTTTCCTTGACAGTTCTTGATTCTGTCGAGTCAAATCCTGGATTTTCTGGTTCAACTCCTCAAATTTTCCTTGAGTCTACCTCTTCCTTTGAAACCACAATCAACTCCTGGTAATGTGTGTTAATATCTTCAATATCCTCCCTTAATCTCTTGTTTTCCATGACCAAACCCTCATTGGTTTCATTCATAAAATTAATTTGATACTTATACTGTTTAACAGCCTTCTGAAGATTTTCATTTTCTGAGTCTATGCATTTTCCTTCTTGAAATGAGGAAGCTTTCTCTGATAACCAAGGAATATTCAGTTTCTTGAAAATTACATCATCATCTTCTTCATGCTTGAATACTTCTGACACTACAGGAATCCCCGGGGATCCAACCCCTTCAGTGTTGCAATCCATTGACTACTCTGCAATTTTCCTTTTACTTGTAGATGATTCCAACATCACTGAATGATGTTTCCTAGTATGAGCCTACTGAGGACTAAGACTCTCCTTTTTTTCCACATCTTCTTAGGATGATGAATCTTCAATCTCAATAATTTTTTCCTTCATCAATCTAGGGTTTAAAATTCTTTTCATGTTAAGTCTTAACTTATTCTTTGCTCTTGTTTTGGGTCTCCAATTTGATTCTCCTATCATTGCATAAGACTTCCCACAAAACTTTATACTGGAAATTTGTACACCTTCATTCCTTAGTTCAACCACTGACTTTCCTTTGAGTTTTTTACTTGGAATTTGTATGTTCTCAGCTTCAAGCTTGGCTGGAACAAAAACACCTGCTATGTTTTCTTAAATATTAGTGAAATCTTGATCATGTTCAACTGATTTCCTTTCTTCTTCTTGTTTCAAAACTGTTGCCTGGACTTCTTCTACATTTTCAAAAACTTTTATCTGATTACCCTCATAAATCTCTCTTTGCTCTTCACATACAAGTTCTTCGAGCTTTTGAGCTAAAGACTCCTCTTGAACATTTTCTTCTACTGACTCAACAATGAATTCCTTCTTTAATCTTTTGTCTCTTCCTGGGCTAGTTCTCTTGCTGAGTCTGGATACCCGACTAGAACAAAAAGTGCTCCAAGGTTCTACCTTTCTTCTATAGGGCTGTGCTAATAATCAATTTAATGAGTCCATGGTGAAAAATAGACTATTGAGTGTGATCTTTATGGCTTTTTACCCTATTTGACATTTTTTTCAAGCTCTTTAAAAAGAAGAAGGGTAAATTCATTTTGGAGTCCTGATTTAAATGCTGGAGGAACCTAATATGGTATTTGAAGACTAAGGAAAACATGCCTTCGCAAGTGATATAACTTTGTAAAATCATGATAGCCTCCCTCTACTTAGGTTTGAAATTTTGTACATGCACACCCTTGCCCCAATCTGCTTCAACCTCAGGCAATACGAAATCCTTTGAATTGAAGGTGAATGGTACTTTCTTAAACCAAAGTTCTCTAGAAGCAGCTATACTTGTGCCTTCCTCAATTAAATCTCTGGTGAGTTCAAATTTGAGAGTCTCAATGGCAACTGTGTTCTTGTCTAAACCCTGAGCAAATCTATATGATAATTCCAGATTAAAACCATCGATTTTCTGAAAGAACTCAAACCATCCAGCCCCTTCAAAAATTGCAGCACACTCAGGAAACTCTTCTGCCCAGCTAGTATCCATGGGCTCAACCCTATTTGTTTTACCACTCTTTTTCATTTTTTACTGTGAAACCCTAAACTGTCAATTTATTTCTAAAATAGTTGAAAACTATTTCGAAAATGTTTCACTATAGCAATAAAAATAGTAGCTAAGTAAAATCGAGACCATAAACTTGCAATTTCTTAATTGCCCCTATCAAAACTAACCCTCTGTCAATGCAAATCACGAATTAGTTAATGATTTCTATATCTGGTTGCATACCTGTCACAGTGATGATTAAAATGCTGAATATGTGCTCTCCTGTCCTCATACATGTCGGACAAACATCCACAATTGTGTCTTCAACGACCACGATTACACCCAGTTCCTTTAATAATTTTGTCAAATTAAAAACAAAGGTTAATCCACGATCTTCGATAATCTTGGCAATTGCTCATTCACATGTCGTTATGATTAAACGGATTCAGAGCACGCACTATCATATGTGTTCAAAACATTCCACTAACTCAGCTTTCCCACAACCACGATTCTCCTCCATAACCCTTTCCTCCTTTCATACACATGTCGCCATGATTACTGAGCTCTAGACACGTATCACTCCATCTTCACAGGTGTAAAACAAGTCCTTATGCTTTTGATTACATAGCGAAACCATTATTTGCCATGATTTCGAAAAACGAGATTCTTGTAGCGCTACCCTTCTTTGACCGTCGCTCCTGCGCTACAGGAATTTTTTTGCATATTTTTAAACATAAGGCTTCAAAAGAAGGTTAGTCACCAAGCATAAAACTCAAAATCCTCTTTATTATAAGTTTAAAAACCTTAAAGATATATATACATGACTATTAAGCCCAAAAAAGAACCTTAAAACCCCAAAAAAGAAATAAACCTAAATCATCAAAATTATGTAAAACCTAAAATCAGAAATCAAAATGTATTTAATACTAAAATCTTCACAAACAACTAAAAATATAAAATCATAGTAAATCAAAATTTGAAAATTAGAACAAAAAGAACCAATAAACTAAAAACAAGATCTAGTTATAACATCTAGCTCCTGCTGTGAGATGAAGTCCTCCTTGTGAGGCTTCAAGAACCTGTAGATCAGTTCCTTCTGCTATTTAACTGAACCTATCTGCTACTCTGCAAAACATACATTGGGCTATGGAGTCTTTATTCAATCTTTCACTCACCGGTATATACAATGAATGACAAATTCCCTTCCTTAAAAAGCTATAAAAATGTATGAGGAATCGTCCATTCACTGGATTGGACATTTCCTCGCCTTCCAAAGTCTATAATATGAAAGTATTGTTCTCCAAAAATTTTGAAATTATGAAAGGACCAAGCCATAAATTGTCAAACTTACCATGCTTACCTTTCTGTTCCTATCTAGCATCCCACCTTAGTAGCATATCTCCAGAGGAAAAAGTGTTTTATTTTATCTTCCTATCAAACCTTTCTTTTATCTTCTTTCTGTACATTTGAGCCTTTTCTTCTACAACTTCACGTTCCTGTTGTAATTCAATCAGTGCATAAACTCTCCTTTGAATATCACTAGGTTTCTCTTGAATATCTTGAAAGAATTTCATAACTGGAATACCTAGCTGAACTGGAAAGACCACATCAGTGCCATATACTAACTGAAAAGGAGAAGTTCTGATTGCTTTCTTAGTTGTTATCCTGTCTGCCCAAAGTGCATATTTCAACATTGAATCCCATGACCTTTTATTTTGACTCAACAACTTCTTGATGCTCTGAATAATATTCGTATTGGTTGATCCTGCCAACCCATTCCCCTGAGGGTAATAAGGTGTTGAATGCTTCAAGACAATCCCATTTTATTCACAAAATGCAACCATAGCTTTAGAATTAAAGGCTTTAGCATTATCAGTCAACAACTTCTTAGGACAACCAAATCTACTAAGAATATTTTCCTGAATAAAACTGATTATCACCTTATCATTTTCATTTCTAGTGGGAATGGTCTCCACCCATTTGGTGAAAACATCAGTGGCTGTCAGTATCCATCTATGTTGTCCCGAAGATGCAGGGTTTATCTCACTTATGAAGTCTAAACCCCATTGTTGAAAAGGGGCATTCATTGCAATGGGTTTCAATGGTAAAGACATAACCTTCTGTTTACCAACAAACTTTTGACAAGGAACACCAGCTCTAACCTGTTGATATACATCAAAGAACAGAGAAGGCCAATAATATCCAGACCTCAGGAGTTTATAAGCAGTAGCCTTCCAGTATTTGTGTCCTTCACAAGCACCTTCATGTGATTTTGAAATTACTTCCTCAATCTCTGACTTGCCTAAACATCTGAGCAAAATACCTCCTAGATCCTTCCAACACAACTGCTGATCTACTAAACAATATTTAGTAGCTTTTAATTTCAGTGACCTAACTACCTTTTTTTCTAGATGTTTAGAACACTGCAAATACAATAAGAAATGAACAATGTCTACATACCATGTAGATTCTGCATACTACTCCGTAATCTTTTCCTTCTCTTGCTCAACTTCCAATTGTTCCCATATAGGTTGTTCTGCCATCAGATGAAGGCCTAAAGCTCACAATTTGAATCAGATAATAACTTTGCTAGACCTTGTCCTTTCACCAGCTTAGTAGGCTTGATTTCCACATCATACTCCATTATCTTAGCAATCAATTTTCCTCGTTTCCCTTCACTATCATGCTGAGTTAAAATATCCTTAATGGTAGCATTGGGAACATAAGTAATGACTTTTTGAACGCAAGACATAAATTCTGAAAAATTTTATTGCCTTTACTAGTGAATAAGCTTTCTTTTTCAAGGTACTGTACTTCAACTCCGAATCCCTGAGGGTCTTGCTGAAAAATGCAATTGGCTGCTTCAATCCATCATCATTTTTCAGTAACAAAACAACAATTATCGTGTCCTATGATGCAAAAGAAAAAGTCAGAAAATATTTCAAAAAATCAGGGCTCACTGGCACCGATGCTTCTGTGAGAGCTTGCTTTATCCTCTCAAATGAATTCCCGGCCTTTGCTGTCCACTTTACTTCCTGATCTTTCTTCAACATAGCTGTTATCTGTTTAATAGTTTCAGCAAAATTTGGTATAAACCAGCGCAGAAAATTAATTTTCCCAATAAAACATTGCACATCCTTCTTACTTCTAGGCAAATTGATTTTTAAAATGGCCTTGACTCTTTCTGGATCTATCGTTATCCCATCAGCTGAAACCAAATGTCCTAGTAGCTTACCCTACTACACAGCAAAATGAGACTTTTTTGGATTAAGTGACAATCCATATTTTCTGCATTTGAAGAAAGTTTGTTTGAGGTGCTTTAGATGTTCTTCATCAGACTGTGAAAACACTATAATATCATCCAAGTAAATCACAACAAACTTCTCTTTCTCCCCAACAGAGACTATATCCATAGCCCTTTGAAAGGTGGCCCCAGCATTCATCAATCCAAATGGCATTTTGTCATACATGAAGGTACCCCAAGGGGTAGTGAAGGCTGTCTTCTCTCAGTCATCTGGATGCATTGCAATACCCAGAGAATGCATCCACCATTGAAATCCTCTGAGCACCCACCACATTCTGCAATATTTGCTCATTTTTTTGTAATGGATAATTGTCTTTCAGTGAGGACCTATTCAGATTACGGAAGTCTACACACAACCTTATCTATCCGTTCTTTTTATTGAAAGGAACTAGGTTTGCTACCCATGATGGGTATCTAAGAGGAACAATGATTTTTGCATCCAATAAATTTTTAACCTCTTTTTCTATGACAGGAAATAATGCATGATTAATTCTTCTTAGTTTCTGTCTGAATGGTTTTACATTAGGCTTCAAAGGCACTTTATGCTGAATAATACTAGTGTCATAAGTTTTTAAATCTTCGTATGACCAAGCAAAAATATCAACATATTCTTTCAACAACTTAATGTACCTATCTCTTTGCTCCACTGAAAGTGCTTTAGAAATCTTCACTATCTTGGGCTGCTCCTTTGTACCAATATTATAGTCCATAAAATTCTCTTTTGAAGACTGCATAGCTAGTTTCAATGGAGTGCCATCTTTTGAAAAAATCCTTTCAAGGGGAACCAAACCCTTGGGAATAAAATTACCTTTCAGCTCAATAATTTTATGACCAGCAATTTCATTTTTTGAATATTCCTCAGCATTTTCAGTCTCATCATCTTGCTCTTGATCAATTAAAGAGTTAGAGAACTCACCATTCAATTCTAAGAATCTCTTAATCTCCAAGTCATCTTCAAAAACCCTCCATTGTTTGATATTATCAGGAACTGAAGGTCTGTACCTGACTTCTATGGGATACTTTAAACGAGTTATTTTTAGAATCTTTAAATGAGTAGCTTCTAGAGAAAGTGAATTAGCAGTTTGGTTATGATCTCTGGGAATATAGGAAATGTTAAATGCTATACATAAATTATCTATCATGTCCCAAACCTCATTCCTGTACACTTTCAACAAATCCCGTTTTACTTGATAATTGTCCCTCACCTGCTGGACAACTAATTCAGAGTCGCCATAAACAAAAATTTGTTGAATGCCCTTATCTTTTAGAGCCTTTAAACCCAATATCAATGCCTCATACTCTGTTGTATTGTTTGTAGTTACAAACTCCAACTTATACATCAAACTTACTGATTCACCACCAAGGGAAATCAACAGAATACCTGCTCCTACTCCTTCCTTAGATGAGGAGGCATCAAAATACATTTGCCACAACTCATCTTTTTGTTCCACAGAATGATTGACTACTTTTTCTTTCTCAACTTGTAACATACCAGTTGTATTGTCATCACTGAAATGTAACATGCAAGTACCCAAATCCTTTTCTACATCATAAAGTGGATGATTGGTTGGATTCTTATCATCAGTGACAATGTATGCATACTGTAATTATCTCTATAATCTTATATTCTCACCTCCAAAGATGGGGATTGTTGCATATAACAAATCCATTTGTAAAGTACCCCCCACCTTCTTAGCCCAAGATATTGAAAGTAACATTCTGAATTTGGGAGTGATATCTTCCATTACTACATCCATGATGACACTCTTCATAGGCAATTGAGTTAAATTAACCACCATATCCTTAATTAATCCCAAACAGTTCACAGCTCTAGAATCAAAAGCATACAAGTCATGATAGGGTTTTGTAATACTTAAACCCAGAGCTTCCATAACTACTTTTGGCATCAAATTGTGAGAAGCACCAGAATCAAGTAAACAATTGTGAATCATCTGATCATGAACAGTCAATGTTATATAGAAAGATGGGGATGAATTTGAATCATTCTCACTTTTGTCAGCTAGAGTAGATCCAATAAAGATTTTAGGATGTTCTTCTTGTAAGTTTACTGTATCTGAAGGTATTTGACCAGCTGCTGAACCCATCATCTTTAAAACTGAATTTTTATAACAAGGATTTTTTATCAACTCAATAAAAGGCATTGGAATTTTATTTTACACAACTCATTTTCAAAATTAAAATTCTACAGATTCTGCCCTTTTTCCTGTGTTTGACTGCATGATTGTTTTGGAGGAAGAACTGCTTTCTTTCTAGGGTTTTGAGCAACCTACTTTGGTCCTGACCTTAAATCAATAGTCCTCTTAGGTTCAGACTGGCATATCTCAGCTGTTACTTCAAGACCAATATCATTCTCTTTATGAAAAATATTTGCATCATAATATTCATAATTTAAATAATCTTCTTCAGTTAAAAAACCTTCTGTCAACAGTTCCCCAAAATGATTTATCTCTTGATTTGTATCTTCAAACTGCCCATCTTCCTCTTCTTCTCCTTCATCAATGACATTGTTTTGGAGTGGTGGTGGCACCTTCTGATCTTCATCTTCTCTTCTCTCCCTTTGTATATCATTATTCCTTCTTTCTCTGGGAATAAAGGTAGGTGCAAACTGGCGTCTAAACTGATTAGGGTTATTAGGGTTTCTTTCCCCTTCTTGAGCAGGCCTGTTTGAATTCTTCTCCAATTCCAATTTGTTTAATTTTGTTGTTAAAATTTTTACTAATTTAGCCATTTCATCAATTTTACTATCAGCTGATTGTGATGTTGAAATTACTGGAGCAGCCTCCATTTTACCTTTCTAGTCATAAGTTTGCTGATCTAAATTCACTTTCAGTCTATTAGAAGCTAGGATATTGGATTCTACCTCTAATGCTGCTTCTTGCATGTTCAATGGACTAACCGATCTTCTTTCTCTCAGGTGTAAAGAAAATTCATGATCAAAATCATTTGCATAGGTAAGTTTTGCTGCAGTTTCAGAGGGTTTGATTTCTTCCGGAATTCTACCATACATCTTGTTAAATCTTTTAGAAAAATCTGTTATGGTTTCATACTTTTTCTTCCTTAGGGCTCCAAATTCTATAATATAATATGTATGATCTTTGGTATCACCCCACTGCCTCATGAAAACATCTTGAAGCTCCTCTATCTAGGTAATTGAATTTGCTAGTAGTTCTCTGAACCACTTCCTAACCTCCCCATCCAGACTCTGCACAAGCATTCTCATCCATACATCTTTTGCTTCAATGTTTTGGTTATCTGCATAACTGAGAAATGCATCCCAGTGCTCCTTAGCTGTTGTTTCACCTTGTCCATTGAACCTAGGCAAGTAATTTTGATAATCTCCTCCAAGGAGAGCATTTAAGGGCAGAGGAAGGACTAATGGAGCATACCTAGATGCCACTATCCTGTCCATCATATCTAATGGAGGTTATTGTCCTACCATTTTTAAACTAATTTGTTTGGATGAAGGAAAAGCTTGGCTGGAACTTGGCTGAAAAGGGCTTTTACTGACTTTGAACTGAAACAATGGGATTTTTCCAGGAGATTGAGTTTTTTCCTTTTTAATGGACTGAAGATCAGTTAAGATTTGAAAACTACTAACAGGTATAGAAGGTGTTAACCATCATGAATCTTGTTTTTCTTCCTTGGAAAGTGGAAAGGGTGACCGTAGGTCAAATTGATTAGGGCTACATAAAGCTGGGGATGACTGTGATTTCTTAATTTTCCTAGCTTCTTTCAAAATTTGCTCTAGGTCTAAGACACCTAGGTGTAATGGTGAAGTAGGTCCCCTTCTTGTCCCAACCTTCCTAGTAGCCACTGTGGATACTGTCTGGTGAAAAGTAGTCTAAATGATTTGTTGGTTTTGTCCACCTCTCAAAATCAGTTGAATGATAAAAACCCAGGGAATGTATGCTTCAACTTCGTCCCCAGCAACGGCGCCAAATATGTTAGTGCCATAAATTGTTCTCAAACTACTAGAAGAACAAGCCAACACAATCTCAATAGTAAAAGTAAATAAAATAGGTTTTAGGGTTTTGGTCTGAATATTTATGCACAAGAAGGTAATGAACAGAAATAAGTCAATTCCATAACTAAATCATGAACAACTTTAAGATCTGGGGATCACACACTCTGAATAAACCATATATATTACACAAAAAATATTGTTTTCATCCACAAAACCACAAGCATTTGCATGAATAAGACTTTACACAAGAAATGAAATTGCAGAATGAGTAACCAAACAAATTAGAAATGAAAACAGTATGAGTAAAATAGGGCTTATCAACATATATATGATCAATTACAGTCTTAAGCTTACATAAGAGTACAATAGTCTTAGCTTGAAATTTAAGAGCTTAAAAAAGCCTCTCCTTGAACTAAACTTCGAACCCTACTACCATCCCAAAAATAGTTACTTAACTAACTAACTAACTTTTAACAGTCTTCTGAAGATTTTCATTTTCTGAGTCCATGCATCTTCCTTCTTGAAATGAGGAAGCTTTCTCTGACACTACAGGAATCTCTGGGGATCCAACCCCTTCAGTGTTGCAATCCATTGACTGCTCTACAATTTTATTTTTACTTGTAGATGATTCCAACATCACTGAATGATGTTTCCTACCATGAGCCTGTTGAGGACTAAGACTCCTTTTTTTCCACATCTTCTTGAGATGATGAATCTTCAATCTCAATAATTTTTTCCTTCATCAATCTAGGGTTTAAAATTCTTTTCATGTTAAGTCTTAACTTATTCTTTGCTCTTGTTTTGGGTCTCCGATTTGATTCTCCTATCATTGCATAAAACTTCCCATGAAACTTTATACTGGAAATTTGTACACCTTCATTCCTTAGTTCAACCACTAACTTTACTTTGAGTTTTTTACTTGGAATTTGTATGTTCTCAGATTCAAGCTTGGCTGAAACAAAAACATCCTCTATGTTTTCTTGAATATTAATGAAATCCTGATCATGTTCAATTGATTTCCTTTCTTCTTCCTATTTCAAAATTGTTTCCTGGACTTCTTCTACATTTTCAGAAACTTCTATTTGATTACCCTCATAAATCTCTCTTTTCTCTTCACATACAGATTCTTCAAGCTTCTGAGTTGAAGACTCCTCTTGAACATTTTCTTCTACTGACTTAGCAATGACTTCCTCCTTTAATATTTTAACCAGGCTATAATGTTTGTTCATTTGTCTCTTCCTGGGCTGGTTCTCTTGTTGAGTTTGGATACCTGACCAGAACAAAAAGTGCTCCCAAGTTCTACCTTTCTTCTATAGGACCGTGCTAACAATAAATTTAAAGAGTCCATGGCGAAAAATAGACTGTTGAGTGTGATCTTTATGGCTTTTTACCCTATCTAACATTTTTTGCAGGCTCTTTAAAAAGAAGGGTAAATTCATTTTGAAGTCCAGACTTAAATGCTGGAGGAACCTGATATGGTATTTTAAGACTAAGGAAAATATGCCTTCACAAGTGATATAACTCTGTAAAATCCTGATAGCCTCCCTCCACTTAGGTTTGGAATTTTGTACATGCACACCCTTGCGCCAATCTACTTCAACCTCAGGCAATAGGAAATCCTTTGAAATGAAGGTGAATGGTACTTTCTTAAACCAAAGTTCTCCTGCAGCAGCTATACCTATGGCTTCCTCAATTAACTCTCTGGTGAGTTCGAATTTGAGAGTCTCAATGGCAACTGTGTTCTTGTCTAAACCCTGAGCCAATCTATATGATAATTCCAGATTAAAACAATCGATTTCTGAAAAAACTCAAACCATCCAGCCCCTTCAAAAATTGCAGCACACTCAGGAAACTCTTCTGCCCAGCTGGTATCCATGGGCTCAACCCTATTTGTTTTACCACTCTTTTTCATTTTTTACTGTGAAACCCTAAACTGTGAATTTATTTCCAAAATAGTTGAATTGAAAACAATTTCAAAAATGTTTCACTATAGCAATAAAACTATTAGCTGAGTAAAATCGGGACCATAAACTCGCAATTTCTTAATTGCCCTATCAAAACTAACCCTCTGACAATGCAAATCACATATGAGTTAATGATTTCTGTATCTGGTTGCATACCTGTGACAATGATGATTTAAAATGTTGAATATGTGCTCCCCTGTCCTCATACATGTCGGACAAACCCCACAGTTTTGTTTCAACGGCCATGATTACACCCAGTTCCTTTAATAATTTTGTCAAATTAAAAACAAAGGTGAACCCACGATCTTCGATAATCTTGGCAACTGCTCATTCACCTCTCGTTATGATTAAATGGATTCAGAGCATGCACTATCATATGTGTTCAAAACATTCCACTAACTCAGCTTTCCCACAGCCACGATTCTCCTCCATAACCCTTTCCTCCTTTCATACACATGTCACCATGATTACTGAGCTCTAGACACGTATCACTTCATCTTCACAAGTGTAAAACAAGTCGTTATGCTTTCGATTACACAACGAAACCATTATTTGCCATGATTTCAAAAAACAAGATTCTTGTAGCGCTGCCCTTCTTTGACCATCAATTTGTTGTACAACTTATGATCATGTGCTAGATTAAAAAAGAGGAAAGCTTTATAGAACGAGTACCATATGTATCTTTATAGGATATTGTAAGGACACTAGGGCATATAGGCTATTTTATATGGATAAAAATAAGATTGTCACAAGTAGAGATGTGGAATTTTATGAGTCATCATAAAAATTCTTACGCTACATGAATCTTTTTTGCATATTTTTAAACATAAGGCTTCAAAAAGAAGGTTAGTCACCAAGCATAAAATTCAAAATACTCTTTATTATAAGTTTAAAAACCTTAAAGATATATATACACGACTAATATGCCCAAAAAAGAACCTTAAATCCCAAAAAAAGAAATAAACCTAAATCATCAAAATTATGTAAAACCTAAAATCAGAAATCAAAATGTATTTAATATTAAAATCTTCATAAACAACTAAAAATATAAAATCATAGTAAATCAAAATTTGAAAATTAAAACAAAAAGAACCAATAAACTAAAAACAAGATCTAGTTATAACATCATCCCACCCAATACAATAGCTAAAGTATTGCCTGTTGGGATAATCAGATTTAACTCTAAACTTGTCTCCATAAATAAAGAAAACAACTCTCATTTGACCACACAAGAGATGGCAGATGGAACATCCATCACGATACATATTTCTTTGGCGTTGTTTTCAAGCTTATGGATTTTCAAACATAATAAATGAATATTTAACATCTTTGGCTGGAATGTTATGTAGAAATTGTAACCCTATGACATGCTTGAATGAAATGACTATGAAACTTGTTTTGTTCAGATGCTATTAAAACTTATGGCCAGTAGCTTCTTGAATGAAATAAGTTTAAAAGAGAATGAACATTGATTTGTTCAAACCTTTGTTACTTGAAAATAAATATTAATATGGATCTATGTAGGACAACTTAAAAGGATTATGTACACAAAATTCAAAATAAATTTGTTTAATCAATTAAGTTTAGTTGACACATTTAAATTTGGTAGTTGCAAAAAAAAATGGATTCCTCTCGGTACTTGATAGATTTGGGTTTAAAATGGACCTATGCTAGTTTATTGTTTTACATTTTAATTAAGTTGATATGTAATTTATAATTTTCATTTTTTATTTTTTAATGTTTTTTATTTATGTCTGCCAGCATAACTTGACTAACGTGACAGGATCTCCCCCATACTGGGCTAGAAAGCACCTAGATTCTCTCGGTGCAATTATTATTTTATATTTATAAATCAGTGGTAAATTAGTCTGTGTTGTTGATATTTCCATTTAGCAAAAGTGATCTAGACAAACTAAAGATTTGCGTTTTTTTCAAATTTAAATGTTTTATATTTGATAAATTTCTTAAGATCAGGTGATCTAAAAAGATGGGTGTTGATTTGCGTCCCAATTGTATCTTTGAAATGAATTGAATTTTGAGATTGTGCCTTGGAAAATTTGAAAACTAATAGGTGTTTTGAGGATTACTATGTAGCACAGGAACCGCTCTCGGCTTTTAGGAAACTCGTTCCCGAAGTTCCAACGTTCCAGAGAACTTTGGAACTTGTAGGGAACTTTCCCAATCCAATGGAAACCGTTTCGGATGGTTGAGAACTTATTGGGAACTTTTACCCTCTAAAATCGGGAACTTGGGGACTTATTTTTGCATGTTTCCTTCATTGGGAACTTCCACGCATTCATGATCGCCATGTTGGTTGTTAACAACATTCTTATTCCTTGCCACCATACATATATATGGTTGACTAAAAAAAATCTTTAGAAAACTAAGTTGCAATAAAAGTCTTTTTCGTGCTACCTTGTTGAGTTGGTGCACTGATCTATATTTAATGCTCATGCTAGAGTATTCACTCATCCCTACGCTGAATTGCATTTATGGCTAATCAATATTAAATGTAAATCTATTTTGACTTTTTATATATTATTAAATAAAATAAAATTTATTTATTTATTTTACTATTTACTTTATGAATAAAAAGTAAACTTTTAACTAATTGAAAATGGTTTTAAATCTTACTTTAAAACTAAATTCATATATTACATTTAAATAAAAAATATCTTAATTTTTATTTTATAATAATTTAAATTTGAATAATTATATACCTTTGCAAATACCTTGGCATAGAATGTTTTGCAAACATATAATATTCTAATACATTTTAATCATAGTTAACACAACTAAAACTTACTCTATGCATATAGCCACAAATATAGGGAATATACCTTCTAAAAGTCCCCACTTTAGAAAGAGTCTACCTTATATAATCAATGAAGTGGATGGTAATCTTGATTTTATTATCATTTCCATCTGCAAAGAGGTTCTAGTTACAACCGTAATAGAAGGGATAAGTAAAGTCATCCAATTTGTGTTAATGTTTCTTTTTTTCTCTATGTTTCTTCTCTTCTCATGTTTTTTTAATATATATTATTAATGTTCCCAAGCTGTCGTTTCCTGCAAATTTGGGAGAAACCTGTGTACCCACGTTCCTGCATTCCGGAAACTTGTGCAACATAGGATGATTAGTTATCTCTTTATTTACTGATTAACCACAGTCATTCCCATGGTTGGAATTTCAAGAAGCTTGTACCCTTATGACAAAATTCTCAAGTGTTTAGAGAATTAGCTATATTCAGTGACTAAATTGTCCATGGATGACCAAATTACTCATCAAATTACATCACTGCATCACTTGTTTCAGAGCCATGCATATTTGGTGACTAAATTGTCTTATGATGAGCAATTTATCCATCAAATTCCATCAGTACATCATTGGTTTTAAACCCCTACACTGCTTTAGGTTTAACACCTCATCAATTGATACAAACACCGGTTTGTCTATACATCTACATCAATTTTTTCAAACTGTTTTCAAAATCATGTAATTGTGCAAATGATAATCTTAAACAACCATGATATGGGTTTTTTTTAAAAGTGATTTTTATAATCATTTTCTTGTCTAAATGGTAATCTCTATTTAGATAACACTCTATATAAAGATATACAAAGATAGCAATGCATGTTAAGCCAAGTACTATACCATAATATGACTTTACATTGTTATAATTTTTTCATTTCACTAATTCCAAAAAGTTTTGATATCATATTTGAATGCGTTATATGCCGCAACTTCTTAATGCTAGAAGAACCCATCTGAGCTATTGGTCAAAGTTGAAACCATGGTATTTTTTACTTTGCTATGGCCTTGGTTGTTATCAATATTGTGCAATGCAAGTGTGTGCTTCGTTTTCTTCTCTCAGCCAATAAAGTGTTTTTCAATACTGCTAAAATATAGTGTTTTTCAATACTGCTAAAATGAATGTTGAACTTATTTTGTCCAAATGCCAGTAGAAACTATCCCTTGTAGCAACCTTGAATGAAGAAACCACTGGTACAAAAGAGAATACTAATCCAAATTTCGGTTACTTGAAAATTATAATTAATATAGATTTATGTAGCAGACTCGACGAAGAAAGCCAATATCTGGATAAGTTGTTGGATTTTGACAGAGCCAGTGACTTCAACTCGCTCAGATTCAACTAACACAGTTAAATTGGATGGAGCACAAATCAAATCAGAAAGATAAAAAAGTCCATGATTTTCATCCAGATTTGTTTGTTTATGATTGTTCATGTTTCTAGTATTAAATCTGGGTCAAACAGTTAAATTGGATGGAGCAGAAATCAAATCAGAAAGATAAAAAAGTCCATGATTTTCATCCAGATTTGTTTGTTTATGATTGTTCATGTTTCTAGTATTAAATCTGGGTCAAACTAGAAGATGTATTGCTAATGATTGGTGAGATAGGGAGATTGTACTTGATTGCTCAAAACTGAAGCGTTTTTTTGGAATAATTATCATATACTCGTAAATCAGCTGCAAGCCAGTTTACTACTGGTATTTCCATTCCTGAAAGTGTTCTAGAGATACTGACTTTTACATTTTTATTTTCTCCAAGGAGGGATGCTTAGGAATTAGATTTTGTGCTATTTTTATATGTTGTATTTTTAAGTAGCATTTGTTTTTTTAGTTGTTAGGAAATATTAATATAATTATTTATTTCTTTGTGCCAATCCATTTGAGGCTGAGATAGGTGTAGTAATTTTTTCATCCCTGTTGCTGTCTCCTTAGCAATTTCAAATCTTGACATCATTTTGGAATAGTTGGAATCCTTCATGAATCTACAATGTAGGCGTAGTAGAGTCTCCATTAGTAGTTTTTATTCTCTTCACCAAATCCATAATATTTTGATATAATTTTTGAATGCCTTCCTCTATGGTAATCCTTCTGCTTAGATACTGAACTGATAACGTTCTTAGTGTTGTCATTATTCCACCATATGGTGTTGTTTAGTGGCTCCATTCCATGAAATAGGTTTTTTTTTTTTTTAATAAAGTCAAACGAAACTTCTTCGAAATTCCAAGGTCCCATGTTGTGCATGGTCTATGTCAATGTGTTCCTAATCTAATTTATAGGCTTGCATACATAATATGTGGCCTTCAACCCTTTTTTTTTCAAAGTTGCTTTAGAAAGATCAATTTAGACATGTCTGTAATTATATGTTTTTTTTTTTAATTTTGGAAACAAAATTGAAACTTATTCAAATTGTTTTGGATTTTCGTTAGTGAATTCAAGAAGATATCAACACCATATACAACAAATTGGACATTCTCGTAGATGGAGATAATACTCCACTGTAGGTGTACACCCAACTACACGACACGCCTATCATGTTCTTTCTTTGATTTCGTGTTCAACAGTTATATAGAATCTTCTACTCTATAATCAAAATCAGTTTTGAACAAAGAAAGCTCTGGTTTCCTAATTACTTTGGGCAGACCTTATCTTTGCAGAACGACTTTGTTCTTGTATGGTTTCTCTAAAACTAAACTCTATTTAACTTTAGCTTAATTGACTAACTTGATTTCCCCAGGGGAGGTGAGCCATTCTTCTCTTGTATTTTATATTTATCTATAATAATATAAAATTTACATATAACTTACAAAAATAATGATAATCACTCTAAATATTAAAAATGACATTGCCATTATAATAATTTCCTAAAAGATTTTCTGAATAAAAAATTTAGGATTTAATATATTTATAGATATTAATAGTAATATAAATTAAATAAGGTAACACGATATAAATAAATCTGCTTCTCCATGGGCCTGGGCCTGGGCCTTCTTGTCCTGCATCATCAACCAGTGCAATGATAGCATCATCATAATTATCAATTCAAAACCAAAACCAGTTTGAAAATCAATGTTTAAATTTTCTTGCTTTTTCATTTGATATAGCATCAGGTAGTACCTTGTAGGTGAGCATATCACCTCATTTAAACCTTATTAGCTTTCTGGTTGGCATCAACAACACGTCCTTTTAACTATGGCCAAATATGTGGGATTTGCACTCTGCATGAGTGCAACACCCTTCGAGTTATGGGATACAATAAGAATAGAAATATTAAAAGAAATAGAAATATAAAAAGAAAGGAGTAGTCTATGGCTTCTACGATATGGCCCGGAAGCTGGTCCCCGTTACCACTTCTCGGCCAAATCATCGCCGTCGTAATATTTCAGCAACTCCCGAGTCCCATGCACGACGACGGCGAACGGAAATGAGACGGCAAACGGAAATGAGGGCTCCACAGCACCTCCAAAACCGGTAGGAAAGAAAAGAAAGTCTACGGCGCAGGCACAAAGCATGGAACAGTCACGTAGACTTCGGGGTAGTCCACTGGGCACATGCATTCGACCCCTACTCCCCTTAGACTGCTCTGTTTACGAATTCCGAAGGGTTGTTTCAGGATCTGACAGTAACCAGTAACCAGTTCTGAAGGTTTTTACTCCATCGCATGGAACAGTGACCATTCTGCACGCAACAAAGATTCAACAAGTATGAAAACTACCCCCATCAAAGGAAAGAGTCAACATTTCGCATTCCTATCTCACAATTTCTGTATCCCCGCAGTCCATACTCCTTTGTACAGTCTGTCGTGGGTTTAACATACTCCTTTCTTTGTACAATCAATCATGAGAAATGGCACGCGTTATGTGGTGTGGGTAGCCCAGAGTGTTTTCATTTTGTTTGGTTAAAACAATAATATATCTCATGGTTATACATCATTCAATGATTCGCAACTGCCTGGAATTTGCCATGGCTTGTTAGCTTAATTTACCAGTCAAAGCTTTCTTATATGAGTTCCGGAAATGCTTAATTCTTTTTGACAAATTTGTGGAAGGTTTACACAGCATGATAGCTCACAATAAGTGAAGAAAATATATTCTCCATAAATCTATATCAATTTCTAATAAAATGAGCCCATTTTTAGGAATTGGAACAGCTCTGGTATTAGATTGGGACTTATAAAATGTTGTTATATTGCATTTGGATTCCCAACGAGTCAATTAGCAGAGAAAACGATTATCTAAGTAAATATAAGTGAGGCAAATATATTCCTCCTTTCTATTATTATTTGTAGATATGTTTGGTGAGATATGCCATAAGTTGTGAATACCACCTATAAACATAGGCTCGAACGCAGTGCAGCCCCTCAATGAAGTCCTTGTTCTCAAAAATCAAAATCAAGAGTTCAAAGAGTACACAGAGTCCACTTTCTTAGTAGTGCCACAGAATTATTCTATTGCATACGGACATAAGCACACACATAATTTGAAAAAAAAGGGGCAGGACATAAGCACACACATAGTTTGATAAAAAAAGGGCATGCAGAACAGGGTAAATACTATGTTTCTGTATATTCACTTATGTTTCTATATATTCACCTCAGCTCAACATTGAAGGGTTACAAAACCAAATTGAAGGGTTACAAAAACGAAGGCGCTTGATTCTTCTACAAGTTTCTTCTTCATTAAATGCAAGCTCAATGGTGGTTGAAATTAGATATTATTTCCAACAAGACAGAGCTGGGCAGCAAACGATCCTCACCAGCGGTGCCTGAATAATTTTGCTTAAATAAACTAACACTCACTTGAAGCTAAATGAAGACTCCTGGATAATAGGTTGCTACTGTAAATAAAATCTTTGCAACTAATCCATGCCAAAACTTGTGCTTCAAGTCACTTTGCATGCCTACCAAGCTTATATACAACTCTTTCTCGTCTCTTGGAAGGATTCTCATTTGTATGGATCTTTTCCAAACATAAATTTCCTTCCTTGATGATTGCAATGATACCTCAGGTCAATGTTCTTGGTTTGTGAATGAAATGTTGGATTATTTGCTAAATAAATGGTGTTATGATTCTCACATTACAAGGCATATTTGTCTTGTTTTATTCCCAGCTCTTTAAGAATTTGTTGTATCTATATCATCTCTTTGCATAGGTTGTAGCTATGTATTATGCTTTTGTTGGAGAGAGAGAACACGTTGTAGCACAAGTTGTAGCTATGTATTCTGCTTTTGTTGTATCTACATCATCTCTTTGCACACGTTGTAGCTAAATATTTTTTAACCTAAACACTCAAGAGGTTGTTGCACCTGAAAATGTATATAAGAAACCAATGGTGGAGTTTCTAGTGTCCACATCTCTAGCCATATCTGCATTTCTATAGCCTTCAAGTACAATATTTTTATTTCCAAAACGAAAAACAATAGTGACTAGTGCCCATTAAAAACCTCAAAATCAACTTTATCGCTTGCCAATGTTGTTTGCTCGGATTTGCAAGGAACCTACTCAGTACTCCCACTGAATAAGCAATATCCAATCAAGTACATACCATGGCATACAACAAGCTACCAGCTGCTAAAGCATAATGAATATTATTCATTTCTTCCTCCACCTTGTCATCACGAGGGCACAGATCGACACTCGATTTAAAATGAGGTGCAACAGGTCTACAAACTAGCTTGTCGTCCTTCATATTGAACATTTTTAGCATCTTCTCAATATATTTTTCTTGTAACAACCACAACTTTTTCATCTCTCTATCACGTATAATCTTCATGCCCAATATTTGTTGTGTTGGATATGAATCTTTCATTGCAAACTGATTGTCAAAATCCTTCTTCAAATTGTTAATCATAGTCTTATCATGTCCAAAAACTCACATATAACAATAATATAATCCCTAGTCATATCTCTTGATGTAGACACAATGATTAGCCTCTAGTCTATGAAAACCTTGCTCCAACATAAATGAATCAAATTTTTTATACCAATAGTGAGGTGCATGTGTCATCTCATAAAGGCTCTTCTTCGATCTGCAAACCAAGTTCTCTTTACCTTTTATTTTGAATCATTCTAGATACTCCATATAAATCTCCTCTTCCAATTTACCATGAAGAAAAATTTTATTTACATCTAATTGTTCACACTCCATATCTTGGGTAAAAACAAGACCAAGGATAACTCTAATAGATGACATCTGAACAACAAGAGAGAATATTTTAGTGAAATCAATACCTTCCTTGTATCTTTCCTTTTTCCCTTCTCCCTCATGCTTAATCCAGTACACCCATTTGTTTTATAGGACTCTTCTACCTTTTGGAAGCTTTACCAATACCTAAGTTTTCTTTCCAACAAGGACTCCATTTCTTCTTCCATTCTTTGCTATTCTCGACTTCACAAGCCTCTTGAAAACAAACAAGTTCACCTTCATCGATTAATAAAATATAATGTGAAGGAGGATACTTTGTGAAGCATTATGAGGTCTAGTAGATCCACAAACCAAATGTGGTGGTGTATTTTCAGATTGAACTTCTTATAATGGATACTGTAAATTTTCTTCTTGTTGTTGTTTATCATTTCTACTTCTTGTTCAGCTTGTTCCTGAATGTGTTGCTCGTTTTTTTGCAATGGTGGGAATCATATCTTTTTCCCAATTTATCAAACCTATCAACAACTTTTTTTATCTCCATATTCCCTGGACCTTTAAACATCTACAATCATTAAATATAACATCCTTGCTTTTAATAATTTTATTATTAACAAAATCTCATAATCAGTAACCAAGCTCACCGTCTGCATATCCCATAAATATGCACTTCATCAAATTATTATCCAGCTTAGTTCTATGCACTTTAAGAATATGCACAAATGCCTCAAATCCAAAAATGTTTAAATGAGAGTAATTTACATTTTTAATAGTCCAAACTTCTTAGGAATGCCACCGTCCTAAGTTGTAATAAGAGATTGATTTATTAAGTTGCAATTAGTCCTCACCCTTTCTACCTAAAAATGTTTTTCCAATCTAAAATTTGACAACATACTCCTCCCCTTCTCCATGATAGTGTGATTCATTCTTTTTGTACTACCATTCTGTTGAGAAGTGAGACAATCTTCTTAGGTTTTATGCCAAACCTGTTATAATAATTTTCAAATGCATTGGAGCAATATTCTTTATTGTTATCTATCCTCAAACACTTTAGAAATTCATATGTTTCTCCTTCAACGACAACATAAAACTTCTGAAATACCTCAAATACCCAATCTTTTTCTTTCATAGAATAGGCACAAACCTTCCTAGATGCATCATCTAGGAATGTAATGAAATATGAGGCTTCTCCTAATGACTTCAGATTTTCTAGCCCAAAGAAATTAGAATACACCAATTCTAATAAATTTGGTTTCTGTTTGTAGCCACTTTTATTTTCAGTAATGGTTATGTTTGAGCATAATTGAGCTTCTGATATTTTTCTTTGTCGACAACTTTTTCATTTGTAAGCTTCAAAGAGTAATAACTTTCACCCATGGGAATATTTTGCAGGAATCGGTACAAAATGGCCAAGCGATACAAATGGGAGATGATCATGGATCTTGAGGTTCAATACATGAAAGGCATGATCATGTTTTCTAGTAAAGACTTAGTTTGGTCTGAAATTCATCAAGAAAACATGAGCATTGATCGTGTGGCTTTAGTTCCTTCACATAGAATTCTAGACTTTATAAAAGGGGAGGAAGCAAACCCTGCAGCTCCATGTACTTTTGTATGAAAACAGAATAAGAAACCAGCAAAAAGGGCTAGTCCTACTTTGCAATATGAACTATAAGAATTTCAAAAGTGCATTATGTATACGTTTCCATTGGAATTGCATTTTCCACTCGTATGTACTAACATATCCAATTTTTTGGTGCAGTTATCACTGCTCATTTGGCCCAGAGGACAAAAGAGGTTAGCAGTCCACTAAACGAAGGACCTCATTTGTGCAGAAGAGGGGTTGCCAATGTCATTTCATTGTGAAGGTGATGGTTGATAATCATGCTATAGCAATATTGACTTACAACATGTATGAGCATGAGGATGGCGAAGGATGGCCTTGTCATGGCCAACATGACACTTCAGGTGATGCGAGGACCTTACATAGGCCAAGGCTTTCATGGGACATTGTTTCCTATGTAGAGAGTTGTTTCTCTATGGGAGTTCCCATTGATACAGTTTATAAAATCCACATCCAGAGACATGTTGACATTGATGCTACAACTCGGGATAGGGATTTCTTCCTATCCAGGAAGGATATTGTAAACACATACAATCGATTGTCAAAGGGAAATGATCAACTCCACTAAAAGGATGAAATGAGTGTAAATCTTTGGTATCAAAAGCATCGTGAAGATTTCTTCTTTTACCAAAAGCCCAATTGTGCAGAGGTTGCTTTTATAATGGGAATTCAAACAAAGTGGATGTTACACACAATGGTGAAGTTATCCTATAATAGATTAATAGCTATGGATTCTACATTCATTACTAATAAGTATGGGGTAAGTTAGATGTCGATTATTGATTCAGTATACCTTCTTAAGTTGTATCCATTCAATATTATTGATGAAGACTTATTTTTGAATATGACAGTACCAACTATATACACTAGTGGCATTTGATGAACAACAAAGTGGGGTTCCAGTCACATGGGTGGTATCATCACAAAACACATCAGAGAATATTGCACTGTGGTTGGATCAGCTCATGCATAGGTGTCACCAAATCCATATTGATTGGAAAGTTAATGCTTTCATGGTTGATGATGCATTGGCTGAATTCAGTGCATTGAGGTAACTTCACTTTTGTTAGGTTTTTTTATGAAACTTATGTTTATTGTAAGAATGTCACACTAAAGTGCATTGATTATGGTAGGAGGATCACAAGGTGTACTGTGATATTGTGTATTTGACATGTTCAGAGGGCATGGTTAAAAAATGTGAATCGGCTAGCCACAAATACAATAAAAGCAAACGAGATGTTTAGTGAGTTAGGTTGCATCATGAAAGACACTCTCAATGTTGAAGTGGATGATGCAATCAATACCTTTTTCAGCAAATTTGCAGATGAACATAAGTTCTTGGACTATTTCCACAAGATCTGGGTTGTTGATGATAAGATTCGTAAGGGAACAAACCCTTAGTAGTGTTTTTTGTTTTTGCATTTCATAAATATTATATACTAGGACTAATCCAATTCTTTGCATCTAGGTATGTGGGCGAAAGGTTGCCGAGAGTTTCCTCATGCAAATCAGTTAACCAATAACGCGGTTGAGTCATACCATTGCTACCTGAAGACAAAATTTCCATTTGATCGAAGGAAGAAATGTGGTCATAGAATGGATTGGTTGTTGCATGTTCTCCTAACAAGTGTTGAACCTTGTTATCGGTTCAAGGAGATTTTGAAAAAAGTAGGATATCTAAAAAACTACAATAAAGACAAACAGTTAGAATCATCAATGGAAAAAGGAAGTAGAATTCCAGATAGTGATTGTTTCCCTCATGAGAGCACAACCAATGCTTACTGGGTGACAAGTCAAACAGATCCTGATAAGAGATACCTTGTCACATGGTATCACACAAATTTTATAGTGTGTGAATGTCCATGGTCTTCATGTTCTCACAAGCTGGCAAATAAAAACCTTTGTTCTGACATGCACTTCACCAACATTACTGACATGCATTTGCATGTACACGCATGCATCAACATGCACTTTTATTCAATTGCTATGTGCCCACAGCTGGCAAGGATCATGCTCTGATACCACTGTAATATCCCAAATACTGATATTCTCTAATGTTCTATGATAGTGCTGACTCGCACACTCAATCTCATACAAATTTGCAAAATAACTGTGCATGCAAACTCGCCATGCAAAAATGCCCTAAAATATAGTTGAATTAGGGTTAGGGTTTTGCAGAGAGAAATTAACACACCACTGATATTCTAGCCAATAATGACTCCAGAGATAGCTGCATGCATAAGGATCCGGATGGGTGGTCTAATAATGCTCTTTTCCTCTGGTGTTACTGGCCCGTAGCACCGTAAAAACCCTCCAGACTGAAGGTGACGTTTTTGTAGGAGGAGAGGTCTTTTCGGGCTGAAATTTTCTGAGCTTATCCGTTTGCTGATGTCGAAGAGATGGCCTGGCACATGCGGAGGTTTGGTTGCCTCTAAGTGCCCTAGCGAATTGATTAGCAATTCTGCTGCTCACGCCCCCAACTGATCTGTTTGGCTGATAGCTGCTCTAGGTGAGCATACAGATGGCTGATAATCACTGCATACCGTAGGATAGGCTTGCTGAGAAAGAGGAAGTTGACATGCAGAGGAAAGACTGGGTTTTGTGGTCCCAGCAAATCCTTCTATGTTTTCCCTGCTACTTCCGGCTGCAAAACGTGGATCTGCTAATAACCCTTCGAAATGTGTTAGATCTCTGAACACTGTAGTATATGATGGATGCAATGGATAAACCTGGATGATCTATCCCAATAAGAGGCCAAGGCAGATATCTCACTGCCAAACCCTCGCTAGCTAAAGACACCGTCTCCAACCCTAGTTGTCGCGGTTGCACACTGTGCTGCTGCTCGAAACTCCAAACTCAATCAACAATAACCATAGCTATTCTCTTTAGTCCAATAACCCTTCTTAAATAGAATAGCATGTACTTTTAGGGTTTGCATGTCACTTTTAGGGTTAACGCTTCACTTTTGCATGCATGCAATTCTAATTTCATGTTGACTTTAACACTAAAATAAGGCATGCATGCTCTGCATGCTTTATGATATGAACTCTTATGGCCTTCTTACTACACTGTTGACTTAATAATACTGAATTGATGAACCTTTCTGCTCCTAGTGCTATTAGTCCTCGGTTATTCCCTTTTTATAAAAATGGAACATTACACCCTAGTGGATTTATCCACAAATCTTGAAGGACGTCCAGATTTGAGCACTTGCATTGGAAAACATGAAATCGTCATATCTTCAAAACCCTACCTAGCGTTTTGCATATGAGACCATTTGTGACCTCGCCTTGACCTCCTTATCCTTCTCTCACCAGGGGTGCACCTTTCTAAGGTGTCCTTGGGCTTATGCTAAATTCATTAGGAAATGTGAGATTGTGTTGCAAATTATATATTGTGTTAGATAAGTAGTAGGTCGAATTAACTCCTCATTAGATCTAATAGTCTTCTTATCTCATTATTTGACTCCATATAAAGGAATTGATCTCTGTCATAAAGGTTGTAGAAAGGTATTTGTTTGTTGGTGATTGCAGGTGTCTTGATAGGGCTCTCCCCTGGGTTTAGGAGGTACTCGAAGTAGTTGAGAGACTAAGCTGAGGTGACATTGGGTTTAGATCTCTCGTATGCTTGCCATTCACTAGCTTATTGCATCACATTGCGGTACAAACCCTAGACTACTAGTTTGAGCGATAATAATGACAATGGACAGCCCCTTTGAATTCCATTGGGGGTTGTATTTGTGTTTTTAGTGATTTACCACTTGAAGTGCAAGTTCAAGAGGTAACAAGTCCCAAATGAATTTGATAAATAAACACCCCTCGGATTACTTGTTTTATAATATAAAACAGAAAGAGAGATAGAGAGAGATGTAATGAAAATTGTTTATAAACAAGAAGAAACCAAAATTTGTTGTATGGAACTCTCAAAAACATCTCTAACATGCTATTTTTACACAAGTTTTCTATGAAACTAATTGCTCAAATGTATCAATGCAATACAAGGTAACTAATACAAGACAATGAGAATAGTATAAAGAATGGAGGCTTGCACAAGTGGCTTACACATGTCACGGGTACAGGACGACAAATAAAGATGGTCACTTGACCTTTAATCCAACATGATCAAACAAGGGAAAGGACCATGCATGCAACTAGTTGCTCAAATGTATCAATACAAGAATAGTATGAAGAAGGCAAGCTTGCACAAGTGGCCACCAGACGTGGTCACAATTGTCATGGGTACAATACAACAAATAAATGACTCAATCTCAATCCAACATAAACTAACAAGAGAAAGGACAATGCACCCTCATGATATGACAATTATCTTAAACCCCAAGAGAAGGATCACAAACAAGTTGTTTTCCACTCTACTAGTATGAAGGGCTAGAAGTCACATTACCGTGTGGAGCGGCACAATGGACGAATCATAACAAGTGCATGTGTATAAGGTGTTAAGAATGGAGATAAAGCAATGCCTTCACTCATGATGCATTTGTTGCTTTTATTGCTTGCTTTTATCTCATTATGGTCTAGTTGAAGACTATATCTTGTTTTAGTTTCCTTAGGTTTTTCTTAGGCTATTGCAAGGAGATTTGCACTATATGCAAGGAGGTTTGCACAAGTGGTTGTCAAAAGAAGGCACCCCCATTGATCCAGGACGATCTCCAAAGGGTCAAAATTTCAAACTCAACAAAACTCAACAAGAAGGACACCAACACGTAGAGCTCGTCGAGACATTTCCAACGGCATTTGTTTCACCTCAAACGGACTCCGAATAGGAAAGTTATTACTTCTAAAGTTTCAGCAAAACAATATTTCATGTGCAGAGCAGAGCAAAAAGGGGGTGACACACAACATTCGTACAGTGCCCATGTGGTTGTCCCACATGGTAGTGACATGGCATTCTACGTGGCAGCAACATGGCATCCTACGTGGCAGCAACATGGCATCCTCGGCTTCGACATCCGTACAGTGATGTGGCATATGAGCTAACAATGACATGGACCAATCCGAAGTCACAACGTGGCAGCACGGGTTTGTTCAAAAAAAGTTTAGTGAGGCCGATGAGATTCGACCCCACAACCTCCATTATACAAGACCAAAGCCCTTACCACTTCGCCATCCGCATTCCTTGTTAAAGCATATGTGAAAACATTAATTTAAGATTGATCTTGATAATGATTGGGACAAAAAGGGTTAGTCGGTCGATAACGAAATCAGGTCAAGTCCCATATAAAGGTTTGTTAAACGGGTTCGGCAAGAACTAGAACTATATATGTATTTATATACATAAACGGCTCCAACGACATTATAACAAGGATATGCCACAGTATAATACAACCAACATATGCCTAAAAGAGGGGGAGCCTACAGGTTTGACCCTTTGTCGCTCGCCTACTATTACAACCACTTGCCAATACGCCAAGTGGGCAACCTTGATAGGTCTTCCCACTCATTAGTATTTAACCCCGCTACATTTCACCAAAGACAGGGAGGAGACCATATGCTCAGAGCTCCTAGAGGATGAGTCAGAGCACATAGGAGGACGAGGTGGGAACAATTCCTGAGGCGTGCAGCCACATTAATGACAGTATAGATCCGTACGATTGTACAAAGTGCTATGGGGACATTTTTCAAGGCTGAGAGCCAAGAGGGATCCTGGGTTGAAGGTGACAGAACAAGGTCAAATTTATACTCCATTTTTACAGTTTTCTGCTATGAGTCCACTGGTGCAGTCTATTTTGTGATCTGAACAACAGATTTTCAAGTTCTCTCCAAATTCGATGTATCATGTTATGTTTTGCCATGTAATTATAAAAATGCCTCCCCATTGCAAAAGCATGCCCGAAGACATAGTCCACATTGGACGAACTTTGTTATCAAATTTGTGTTCTCATTTGTTTATGGTGTGTTAATCTTTTGAATGTTCTTCATTATTGTGCATAGTTTATGTTTTTCATGCTCTTTTAAAATCGATCCATGATAAGCCTAGAATGAAAAGATCCTAGAACATTTGGTATCAAAGCGGGATTCTATGACTTTGGATTGTGAGTGTGAATGATAACCAAGGCCAAGCTCAAAAGAGAAGGTGAATAAGTGCCTTACGACCTCAAGATTGGACGTGCGCAAAGAGGAAGGAAGATGGAAGATGTAGAATCGCACACCGAGCTTGAGAAAGGTTTTCACAAAGCATTCTACCAAATGGCATATAGGGTAGAACAATTGTTTGCAGATTATCAAGAGAGGGTGACAAAGAAGGAGAAGAAGAAAAAGATAAAAGAAGAGGATGAAGCTTCAGTGAATCAGGAAGATGGAGAAGAGCCTCCTGAACCTCCATTCTCTATCTTCAAGTTCAAACTCTTCTTCCTCTTCCTCTCATCATTCTAGTTTTCATCAAAAGTGTGCTTTCAAGAAGCCATTGTTAAAGCTTGATGTAAAATTTGATTTTCCCATGTTTAATGGAGAATGCAATGTAGAAAAACTTAACAATATGATAAGACAGGTGGAGGTTTATTTTCATGTCCAACAAATTGAAGAAGAAGAGGTGAAGGTTCAATTGGTGGGAGAGCAAGCTTCAAAAAGGTAGCAAGCACAATGGTAAAATTCTCTCCTCATGGACTGGATTTACTTTTGCATTACGAAAGCAGTTCTATCCATTGGGTTACATTCAAAAGGATATGATAGAATGGCAAATTTGAGACTAAGTAATGGTCAAAATGTTCAAAGTTTCACAGAAGAATTTAGAAAGAAGGCTCTTGAATTGAATGTCTTTAGATACTTCAGAAACTTTGATGTAATACACTGGTGCACTTCCCAACTATATTCGTCATGCCTTGTTGTTGTTGAATCCTGCTAATTTGGATAAAGCAATTGTGCAAGCAACACACATCGAAAGCAGGGGAAAATATGTACAAGATGAAAACCCATTCAAGAATGGAGAAAACAATTCCTAGGAAAATGACAAGGGAAAGAGAACAACTACAGCAAAGAGAGAGAAGAAATCTCTACATTGCACTCGTTGTTAGATTTTGTAGGATCAGTAAAAGAATAACCAAGCACAAAGACAAAAAATGTGGAGCTCGTTTAACCACGGTGATGATCTATTACCTCCGAACCATAGACAAAAACTATTTGTCTCCCCTGAGCTCACACCTTCCAATAGAGATCAATGTATATCTAGATAGTAGTAGCAAAAACCCCAAGAAAACAAAGAGAAACTTCTCCAAAGTGGAGAACCCTAGAAAACACCTCTCCTAGCTGCAGTAGCGAACTCTTCTTGCTTGGGTGAACTTGTCTTATAGTTGTGTTTGTTGCCTCCAAATTCGCACCTCGGGCAACGTGGCAGAAATCTTCAAGCCACTGGGTGCGACCTTGGGGGCAAGCTCGAGCCAAGTGCTGTTACCTGATACTCAGCTCCTCCGTCTAGGCCAACTCCTAGCGAAGCCAAGGGGGGGTGGACACTAATGAAAAGTAAAATCTAGGGTTTTTACTCTACGAGAGAAATAATTAGTTCTAGGAGTTTTAATATGGAATGGATGAAATTTAAAAAATACCAATTACTGCAAACAAGATTAACCTTAACAACACCTCTCAAATTAGATACACAATATTCAATGACACATTATGAGATTGGCTTATGCAAAAAGAACAGAAAAGACCAGTGCCAAGATGAAAGGAGTGCTTTTAAATGTGGGTTGCTAGTGTAGTTATAGTGAAAATATTGTCGTGTCTCGGTTGGTAAATTTTAGGTTATTAAATGAATTGATTAAGGAATGGGTAAATTGTGGGTTTGGCACAACAAGTCAAGTCCCTTCGAACTGAGTGCTAAAGCGGTAATACCAAGTGTCCAACGGGGCGAGGATGAACCTGCTTGGAGTAGCCCCCTGACTCTGTAGTGATTACCCTTTGCAACCTCCCTAGTTCTTGAGAAAATCACTTAGATCTAGTAACCTGTATCCCTTTCTGATACAGCCAACTGATCAGACAAGCTGCAGAGGTGTAGAGCATACAAGGAAGGAGTCTTGGTTTATTTTAAAAAATTTAGAACAAGTTTTCTGATTTAGAAAAAGATAAAACCTAGGAGTCTCTTTCCAAATTCAGTACTTGGGCAGCCCCTTATCCACAAACCTGTACTCAGGAAAGCGAGGGGGTTTATTTTAACTTAGCAGTGCATAACAACATTGAAGTTTTTTCAATTACTACACTACTCAAATCTTTTCCCTTATGTTACTTCAGTATAGCGCAGTGGGTAATGTTGATGAAATTGTCATTGATGCCAACATAGACTTGCAGTGGCCCCACAGGATGTCATTAATGCCACCAAGTCCCACTTGCAGTGCCTTGATCCCTTACAGAGTGGGTTGTGCCTTGAAACACCTTGTACCCAGTTGACAAGGTCCTTGTACCCATAAGGGTGGATCTTGATGCCACCACCTTGCTAAAGATGATGAAGACTCTGTTGATGGCGTTGAATTCCTTGGAGATGGTCCTGAAGCCTTGATGGACGTTGGAGAAACCCTAGATGGGTTAGAGAAACATTAATGACCCATTCTGTGGTCATTCATGCTATGATGATGTCATGGTACCCCAGAAGAAGACCTAACATCCCCACAGAAGATATCTTAACTCCTAGAGGTCCTCTTTGTGATTAGATGGCTTGAGAGGTTATATCTTTGTGATCATGGAGGTGGAACCCATGAACAACATGCCTTTGGTATGTTGAAGAAACATTGAAGCCATAACTTGGTCCTTAAGCCCACAAGTTGATTAAAGAAGTCTTAGTTGACATAATGAAGCTCTTGACATATTATGGAGCTCTTGAAGTGTGTATGGGACTCTTGCACTCATGCCCACAAGCTTGATGAAGACTTTGATGCATTGGTTGGTGTTGTAGCTCTTGATGCCATATAAGTACGTGAAGAAGCCATCAAGAAGAATTCAAGTCATTTCATGAAGGTCTGCACAAATTGAAGAAAATATGAGTGAAGAACCTTGTAAATGCAAGTAAAACCCTCATAAGATGATAGCCCTCGTCATGCCCTTTCCAACGGTAGGTGGCACGTCACGTGGTTCCTCATGGTTGATGAGATATTATTTTTTGAAGATGACAAGGCAAATCTAAACCATCTTGAAGGGGCAGCTGACCAAACAAAAGAATTGATTTTTAAATTAAAATTAAAAAAATAATAAAAAATTCAATATGACAAGTCGGCTCCACAAATTAATTAAAAAGGGGAAAAGAAAAAAAAAGGAATATAAAAATGATAGGTCGGCTCCATAAAAATCTATGAGAAACCAGTATAAATAAGAGGCAAACGACCTCATTTTTTATGTGTAATTTGGATCAGCTCTGTGATTTTTTTTTCACTGAGGCAACGAAGGAGCAGACTGAGGTGAATTTTCGGTGGGAGCTGCAGACCCAAATTTCAGAGCAGAGGAGCAGTCCGAATTTCACAGTGTTTAAATTTTTTTTGCTGCCCCAAACTCACTCCTGAATTTTTCCAAGAGGGAGAGCTCGCTCAGCTGTGGTAGATCTTGTGGACTGAGGTGGACTGTGGAGAAGGAGCAGTCAGTGAATCCTGTCTTTTTTCAACAGCAGTAAACCTTGGTGTTGGAGGCTTTTCACACGATGAAATTGTAGCAGCAATCAAGACAGTCCCAAAATCACAGAGATAAATTTTTGGATGTTTTGCCAACATTTGCAGCAGCGTACATCTGAAGTATTGGATGCTTTTCCACTTTATGATTTTCCCGAAATTGTTTACAGCAGCAGAATGATGCCGTAACAAAGTCTGAACTAGTAACAATGTTGAAGGAGTATAAATAAAAGACAACCAACGAAGAGCAAGATGAACTTGTTGGCTGAAAAAAACTCGGGTGGAGGAGCTGCCAACTGTTGAGAGTTCGGTAGCAGCAGCAGAGGTTAAAGAACAGTCCTGAATTTTCAAGGAGACTGAGGAAAGAAGCTTGTGGAGCAGTCTCTGTCCTCAGGCAATTTTTGGGAGACCTTTTCTTATTTTTTTGGGAGATCTTTTCTTATCTTTTCACAAGAGGATACCAGTGCAAGTGTTGAAGACTCTCAGGCTGCTACAGCAGCACGCAGGGGTGATCTAGGGCTTTGCTGAGGCTCCCGAAATTTTTACAGTAGCAGCTAAGTATATACGGTCACAGTGGTGAGTCCAATTTTTAATGAAGTATGGTGAATGTTTGCAGCAGCAAGAACATGTTTTCTCTATGTCTTGAGCTTGATCTATAAAACCATGACAAGGGTAAAAGCTTGTTGACTATTACAATTTCAGAGGTGTAGCTTACTGAAAAAATTTTACTAAGGTAAATATTCGGTGGAGGCAGCTAAACACCATCTTTGTTTTGAACTTCAAAGTTCAAACAGACCTGAACCTCGCAGCAGTGATCAAGGTGGATCCAAGGTTCTTTTAGGGTTTGTTTTTACAGCAGACATCACTATGAAAACTTCGGTGGCAGCAGTGAAGAGTATGCCCTAATCTACATAGTCTCGGTGGTGACTGTTGTAGTAGCAGCTACAATACAGTGGCATGCTTTTGAAAGAAGAGCAATGATGCATTCCCATACAGTAAAATGATGAAGGTACGTATGCTCAAAAAATTTTGTGTGCCCTATAAAGTTTTTACAGTGAGGTGCTAGAATATATGATGCCCTATGAACAGTTTTTGAAGTGATGTGTTCAGTGGTATGCAAGAAGTGTTTGTGAATGTGAGTGTACAGTGATGTACATACAGGAGCTAAGAAACAGTGCATACCATGATGATATTACTTTGAATAATCAGACCTTGATATATGCAATCCTTTGTATGAATGTACATGTGTGAACAAATTGGTGTGTGAGTGGCAGTCATACAATAAGTATACAATGATGTATATAGTGGTGAAAGATACTTACAAGTATACTGTAGTATATGTCCAGTACAATGGTGAATGGACAAGCAAGGTATGAAGATGATGATGCTACCTTTCTCCACCAAAATTGAAGATTAAACCAATCATACTACAGTGATTTCCTTGGGGTATTTCATAGCCATAGTTTGACTTCAGCAGCCACATGATTATCCTCAGTTCTGGTCATCTACAGAAGAGAAATAAGCAGTGATCTATACTGTACAATGGTAAGGTGTGAAGATTCATATTCAGTGATGATGACATGTCAAGACTGAAATTGATGTACTATGATGAAGAATGTAGTGACATGCATAAAGTATATGTATGTATAGTGAAGTATCATGTAGTGTATAAACAGTGATATGATGTTGATGATGATGATGTATGCTTGACATGCAAAAAGTATTTGTGATGTGCAAGGATGATGGATAGTGGTGTTGTACTAAGTGGTTGATTGTACACTGATGACACAACTCCTATGAGATGAGTTGTGTTTGTTGATGCCTTGATGATATGATAGTACCTTGAACACTATAATGCATACCCCATGATGTTCCAGACCTTTCCTTGACAATGATGATGGTGACAATCTTCAGAAGTATCACCTAGAGTTGCAGCAACAAGCATAGAATGACCAGCAGATGAAGTATTGACCAAAGGTTGATTAGCAGCAGTGATGAGCAGCAACATTGATAAGCAGCAGAGGTTGATAAACAAAACCATGAGCAGACCTAATAAATGATGATGAGCAGATGATAAGCAAATTATGAGCAGCATTAATGAGTAGAGGTGAGGAGCAGAGATGATGAGCAGAGATTGAGACAATGAGCAGCGTTGATGATGAGCAAATGAGCATGAGCAGAGATAGTTGGCAGCAGATTGAAGAGATAGGTGATGTTGATTGATGAAATGATGTGACAGTAAGCTTTAATTGTAAAAGCAAGCTTGTCTTGCATTTGAGGTTAGGATACCTCAAACCCTTCTTAGCAGCGTCTAAGAAAACCAGGCAGGGTCCTGGATACAGAGTAGGTGCTCTTTGTATCAGTAGGTGCTGATTTTACCTAACGGTTGTAGCCAGACCAAAACTAATACAAAAAGATTACAAAATTATATGGTGTTGTGTTCTTTAGTGTTTTGGTTCTTGATGATTTAAATGCTTATGCTATGTGAATGATGAAGTGAAAGATGTTTATGAAATGATTATGCAGTGATGAATTGGTAGTTAATTGTGACAAGTTAAGAAAAGTTCTAAAATTGCTTTACACTGATTCACCCCCCCTCTTAGTGTCTAACAGGTAAGTATTCAGATTACTCTTGCAGAACTTAAATAAAGCATGAAATTGATAAAGAAAAACAACTACGCTAACAACATATCAAGAAGACAGAAAAATGACACCGACACAAATCCCCCCAGGGGGGATGGGGACCGGGCTCTAATGAGTCTACTCAAACTTTATTTTTGCTTTTACAATGAGGCAAAAGAAAGTGCGCTTTGGTCCTCAAATTGAGATCCAAAGGCTTACAACTTATTGGAAAAATTATTTTTATGCAAGAGGGAGTTCCGTTTGTCTTCTTTTTTGTTGATTTTTGTGAAAATTTGCCAGAGTTTCCCTCTCTTTTATTGCAAACCTGCAAAAAGAACAGCCAACAAATATTAGTGGAATGTGTCCAAAAGCACTTTAAGAGTGCTTTGGAAAAACTTCCAAATTTTGCCAAAACATTTATAAGTAACAACAGAATGAGAAAACTAGGTAAAAAAGACTGAGTAAGTGAGCTAGAAAGCTACTTTCTCATGGTTTTATTTGCTTCTTAAGGAGAGAAAATAAATCAAGGCACTAACTTGTCGGATAATGAATTAAACCAACTACTATCCTTTAAAAAACAAGCTTTTAGTTTTTCTGCTAATAATGGCTTGAAATAAGATAGTTTAAACCCTAGATCTGAACTAAGAAATGATGATTCCTTTAAACTTTAGCAAGATCTAAAAATGAAAAGTAATTACGATCTATGTATGAATATGAACCTTTAACTTAAGATCTATAACTACTTTTTCAAATAAAGGACAAGGTAAAATTTTAAATAATACTTGAGAAGGAGAGGGAGAGAGGTTTAGAGAACAAGAAGATCTTTGAGGCACTTGATTGTGGGGCACCGAGGGACTTTATCTGCAAACAAAAGTGTTAGAAATGAGGAAGATCAAACAAGATCTTCTCGATCTCCAACTAAGATAACCTGTGCTTCACACAACTCAACAACCAATAGTCAAATCCAACAGCATATATACTTTGAAATCAACGTGAAAATGTTCATAAATAAATGAAATATTCGATTTGCATCTCTAAGCATTCATACTGAATAAATTGAAGCAATAAACAAACAACTTAATTTACCTCGCAAAACTGATACCAGTCCTTCAAGCAAGCTGGATTTGGAATTTGGAAAGCAAGATGGATCCAACACATATTATCCTCAAAAAGCACAATGATAGTACATCCACTCAACAAAGCACCACACAAATAGACCTCCAAAGTCTCTTTTATTTCTCAGATAAACAATGATTACAATAGCTATCTCTTCCCAATATAATTCCAACTCTTTTGAATGAGGAGAGCAAGCTTTATTTATAGCAAATACAAGCCCAGGGGGGCAGCATCAACACTGGCAAAAGAAGTTCAGTTGAGCTGAGTGAAACTGAGTTGAAATGAATCAATCAGCAGAATCGGTGGGTTGATTCTTTATTTAACTGAAGAGATGATAATGGGGAGATGCCACCTCAATCTCCACACCAACTCGCATGCCTTATTACCTCATGCGAATGTACGACTTCTCCACACGTGAGAGAGTCTCACCAATAAAATATTCGCTTGATCCACGTTTATTGAATGGCCAACCATATTACCAGCATAGATCCATCTTAAACCTAGATCTAGAAAGCATCGAGAGGGATCCAAATTTTTTAGGTGTAAGTTATTTTTATCTTAAATTTTTAGATGTTCATAAAAAATTACACCTCAAACATTTTGATCTCTTCAGTGTTTGGTAAATACGGGTTTAACATGGATCTTTTAACTACTTTTCATTTAGTTTTATTATTTGATAAATTAGGCCACATCTTTTTCTCTATATTCTTTTTTGTTTTAGCAGACTTGTTGGTGTAGTGTTAGGTTAAACACACGTTGATCTCATCAATGTTATTTGGATGACACTCATTTATTCTAATCAATAAGTTAGAATCAAATATACCAAAATTCTACTCTAAAGCCACAACAAAATATATCTAAATTTTATTATAAAAAAATGTTTATTATTATTATGGTGAATTATAAAGAAAGATAGTTAATTTAAATTATTTTATAAGTAATTAAAAATGAAATAAAATAAAAATGCTAGAATCTTGGAAGAATGTTGAATATCTTTTTAAAGAGAGTTTAGCATTTTAAGTAATCATTAATGGTAATCCACAGTATAATTTTTTATTTTTTTTATTTTATGTTGGTTAACATAATGTTTTTTTTGTGTAATGTTCCCAAAAGTGAGATGCATGCAAACCCTAAAAGTGATATGCATGCAAACCCTAAAAGTGACATGCATGACATCTAAGTATTATTTAATGATGCATGCACTTAATTAAGTCTCCATGCGCATGCATGCAAGTCAACTGCAAATTAGAAGTTAAAGTGACCTAATTAGGTCAAAAGTTATAGTTTTCGCAGTTGAAAGTTATAAAAGAAAGATAAAGTGAATGGAGACTTTACTTTTGGATTATTATTATTTTGGAGCTCTTTAGAAGCAGCACAGCGTGCGGCCAGAGCAGTTGGGGTTGGAGACGGCGTCTTCAGCTAACGGGATTTCGACAGTGAGACATCTGCCCTAGTCTCCTTCAAGATAAACCATCCAGGTTTGTCACCGTATCTATTGCATTCATCATTATCCAGTATTCCAGTATAAGTCCGAAGGCTATTGCAGATTCATCTGTACAGTTGGGGGCATTTCGCTGGGAAACCCTAAGTCATTCACTAGGACTCTGGATCACCATATTTCTTCCGCATGCAGTCTGCATCCTCATTGATAGGATCACTCTACTGCATTGGGTGATTATCAGCTATCACATTGTCCATCCAAGGCAGCTAGCAGCAGTTTACAGGGTTGTGGGGGCGTGAATAGCAGAATGGGAGATCAATTTGCCAGGGCACCTGGAGAGGTAAAAACTCTTGCATGCTCCGGTCATCCTCTCCGGCACGAACACACCTTCCTTCCGACTTATTTCCAGCTGAAACTGACCATCCCTTCAGCAAAAACGTCACACTTGTTTGATTCAGCCAACCGGGGTATTGCAGCAGAAAACCAGGTCATTTCTTCATCATCTCAGCTCATCTTGCATGCGTATTCTCTCTGTAGCATTTTCAGTGGGCTTATCAGTGGTAAGTGTTCATTCTATCCTGCAAACCCTAACCCTAATTTCAGCTATAAAATAGGGAAATTTTGCATGGCAGTTTGCATGCTCGGTTATTTCAGCAACTTTGTATAGAAATAGAAAATATCAGTATAAGGGATATTACAGTGGTATCAGAGCATGATCCTTGCCAACTGTGGGCACATAGCAATTGAATAAAAGTGCATGTTGATACATGCGTGTACATGCAAATGCATGTCAGTGATGCCGGTGAAGTGCATGTCAGAACAAAGGTTTTTCTATGCCAGCTTGTGAGAACATGAAGGCAATGAGAAGGATCTTGACTGGAAATTGGCAAAGGTTAGCAATACTTCAATACTTGCCTCGATATCAAGAGTATCTAGCCTTGGGTGATGAGGTATGTGCGGCATTGTCCTTTCAATATTATTACACCATCCAGTTCGGGAGCCAGCCCAAGGATTTGGATGAGGATCTCCTTAAAGACATAGTTGGGGAAGAGAAGAAAGATGAGCATGAAGTACAGGTTGTTGGTGAGCTTCATTTGGAGTTAACAGTACATGATGAGGATGTGCATGAGGAGATAGCATTAGAGCCATCCTGTGAGTCTAGCCACACAAGCACATTTGCTAGTCAGATTGTGGACAAACCATGTGATGAGTTGGAGTTGGTACACTCTTCATCACCTACAGCAGGAATCCAGACAGTTATGACAGGCGAAATACATGAGGTGCAAGGCAATGAGCACAACAGTCGAGACAGTGAGCAGTCACACATGGAGGTTAGGGAGAGTTTATACATGCATGAGATAGAGCTTCCAAATGATAGTCACCGAAAGAAGATTGAACGGGTTAAAGAAAGCATTCTAGCGATGAAAGAGAGGACCAATATACTCCGAGACACCATAGTACAGCGAGATGTGTGAGCTTACAGTTCTTAGAGTTGTATGTACCGAGTTAGAGGTCAAGCTGTCTAGTATTGAAGAGCAGTTGGATTCCTTGATGGGGCAGCAGAAGAAACATACTATTGCATTTCAAAGCAGTCCTCTTAAGGAGTACATAGACAAGGCTTGCAGTAGCTTGAGTCCACATTTGCATAATGGTGGATGGTTTTTATAGGTTGGCCAAGATCGAGAAATTGACCTGCAGTATATGAGCATTCCAGTTGAAATCATAAGGGTAGAATGTCAGCTTGGTAGGATTATTCCTTGTGATGGTGCTTATGGACAAGGTACTTTTCGAGGGTTGGATTGGAGAGAGATTAAAAGTTGGTGTCCTATTGAGTGGGCAATTCTTGGGAAGACATTCCTAGCCAAGGGTATAGTCCCACAAGAGCCTTCAGATATTTGGGATGAAATATGCACAAGTTTGCATTGGGTTTCAAGCGGAAGACCTTATGAGGGATGGATACAGTGTTTACTGATGCCGTTACTTGGGAGTCTACATGATGCTCCTTGTGTCGATACTACGCAGGGTAGCGGTGGCTGTATTTTGACCTCTGTAATTCTCAAATTGATTTGGGACCCTGGGATTACAGTGACTGACAAGTATTTCCGTTGCATATTTGCTTTGAGTGATGAATGTTTTACTAGATTCTCTCCAAAAAGAAAGGCCTAAACAATAATGTAAGTCACCAAGGTCTTTCATTTCAAATTCTTGTGACAAATTACTTTTAATATATGCAACTAATTGATATGCTCCACCTGTAATGATAAGATCATCCACATATAGGGGTATCAAGCAAACATTTCCCTGTTTATCTTCTTTAATATATAAACTTGAATCATTTTTACTTTTGAGAAATCCTTGCTGTTTGAAGAAGAACACTAGATATAGAAAACATATGAAGATATTTCTGCATTAAATCTAACAATATGTTCATCCAATTCTATGGTTTTTCTATTGATGGACAGAACCAGCTCAGTGCAGTAACATAAACCATTTAATATTGTTGGCTCCCATTTATACAAAAGCATTATACTTAGAATGTCATTTTAGGAAGCATTTAGAACACAAACGCGTTATAGTACTTGGAATATCTGCAGGATACACTGAGAGTTCTAACTACATGGGTACAACTCCCTGCTGTGAAAAAAGGGGGTTCAAGAATAAGGGCCCCTGGATTCTGAGGGAGGATAAAATTCTCGTCAATTACATTCAGAAGAATTGGCGTGCACTTCCCGAGCTTGCTGTTATGTATTTCTTTCTCTCCATTAGTTGTTAATGAGCGATAAACGCATCTATATTGTTGTGGTGACCAGCACTCCAGTTAGATGACATGATGACGAATTCTCTCTTTAGTGACTTATTAACCAACGTAGTCAACTACTCTTGGCACAACGAAGAATACTTGTATATACACAAACATATATGCACATAGCAAATATATATATCTAGATGCCATATATCTGATTAAATGCTGGAGAATACCTGTATATACACCAGCATAGATCCATCTTAAACTTGGATCTAGAAAGCACCAAGAGGGATCCAATTTCTTTAGGTGCAAGTTTTTTTATCTTAAATTTTTAAATGGTCATAAAAAATTACACCTCAAACATTTTGATCCCTTTAGTGTTTGGTAAATTCGGGTTTAACATGGATCTTTTAATTGCTTTTCATTTAGTTTTATTATTGGGTTTTTATTATTTGATAAATTAGACTACATGTTTTTCTCTATATTCTTTTTTGTTTTAGCAGACGTGTTGGTGTAGTGTTAGGTTAAACACACATTGATCTCATGAATGTTATTTGGATGACACTCATTTATTCTAATCAATAAGCCATAATCAAATATATCAATATTCTACTCTAAAGCCACACCAAAATATATCTAAATTTTATTATAAAAAACGTTTTATTTTATTATGGTGAATTATAAAGAAAGTTAGTTAATTTAAATTATTTTAAAAGTAATTAAAAATAAAATAAAATAAAAAGACTAGAATCTTGGAAGAAGGTTGAATATCTTTAAAAAAAGAGTTTAGCATTTCCAGTAATCATTACAGTTAATATATAATAGAGACAATAAAAAGACAAATTAACCTGAAAAACAACATTTAAAAAATACAAATAATCATTTTCTAAAGAACAAATCTAGTAAATTAGCATCGATCCATTTTAAATCTAGATTTATCAAGCACTTAAAGGGATCTAATTTATGGATCTATGCTAGTTTATTTTATTTTATTTTATTTAAGTCCATATGTAATTTATATTTCTCATTTTTTATTTTTTTATTTATGTCGGTTAACATAATGTTGTTGTTTTTTTATGTCGGCAAGCATAGCGTGACTAACGTGATAAGATCTCCCCCATACTAGGCTGAGAGCACCTCGCTTCTCTCGGTGCAATAATACCCAGGGTTTATTTTTACATGCAATATGGATACAAAGGGGGCCCGCTCCCTTAGCTAGTGCACCCCATACATCAACCTTACGCATGAGCTCTAATCCTTATGAGTTGACGTCACAAGATGAGATATAACCTTTGACCCAAGTCTTGGTAAATGACAGGTGTACTTTGGATTATATCCAAAGTTTTATAGATGACAAGAGATGAAGGTAGGGCCATCCCTTTTATTACTCGCTACCACAACCAAGGTTAGCATGAGCCTCTCCTTAGGTTGACGTCACCTCTTATTATTTATTCACTACCCTTCACTATAACTTAAGTTAAAACATTAAGAGAAAGGCCGCATGACTATGGGGGACCCATGCCATGTCACCCCATCCATAAATATTTTAATATTTTTGTCTTTTCAACTTTTGACCATAGTGCCAATTTGTCTAAACTTAGCATTAAAATGCCATCTTGATGCACTTTTAGCCAAATAATGCCTTACGGGGTGCTCCGACTGATATGGAAAGTGGTCCCTGAGGTAAAGAACATACTTTGGGTGTAAAAACGAGTGCCCCATGTCAAAAACAGACTCCGGATCTGACTTTTATTACATTTTGAAAATTTTTAATTAAACCATTAAAAAATGGCTTAAAAAACGGAGATAATTTATTTTCCTTGGAATCCGACGAAACTTTAGGGGGAACTACTACATGTCCATACGACTCAATTCGAATGCTTAGCATGGTGAAAAACACCGACACGAAGGCTCTAATAACCTCCCAAGGCCGAAACACCAAGACGACTACCCCAACTTTGGAGGTGTGAGTGAAAAACTCAAAAATTATTAGTCATTTGTTCAACAACCAATAATAACCAAGGGAAAAAACACTCTGGGCTAGTCAGCTTCATGTTCAAGTCCAAGAAGCCGAGCCTTTTATAAAAAAAATAAATGCTAAGACATTTTTTACAATTTCCCCAAGGGAAAATGAGCATGTGTTACAAAAAATAAAACGGCCGTGAAGGCCTGAAAGGACTTCCAAACTTTGAATATGAACAAGTATCCTGTTCATCATTGGCAGCTCACTGAAAGTCCAACTAGGTTGTTGTACAGGATAATTCACCTAATAACCTAGGTCTGGGGGGTTACCAACATACTCATTACTTGCAGACAGTTTGACTCTAAAAGCACAGAATAGGAAATAGGAAAGTAGCAGGAACTTACTTGTATTAAACGAAGGTTGATTCAAGCTAGCTTCTTCCTCTTTGCTCCACTTCCAAAGTCTCCAGGATAGTTCCTCCTTCACCTGTTAATAAACACTCTTCCAGATACAAAACAATTCATATATATAGATGCAGGTTAGGCAAATCATATATCATATTGAAATGTAAACATTTACCAATCCACAAAATATGAAACACATATGGAAGAAGTAATATCTTTGTTAACAATAATAGAAGAGAGTTTAGGTTACAACCCAATGTCTGAACAAGGACTCCTCTGTCACCAAGGACTCTGAGTTTCTCTGCTCCAAAGATTTCTGTAGACAATCCACCAGCATAACTTTGCTCTCCAAGTATATATATCAAATCCCCTCCCCAAGGCCTCTATTTTTATGGATGAAATGAGGCAGTTCTCGAAGGTTAGGGAGGTTGCAGCAGTTAGGAAGATTAAGTTAAATGAATGAACTAATTTTCCATTATCGAGTATTTTTAAATATTAATTTTGAGGAAACTATGCGCGGGTCTGTAGTAGGGCAACCCGCGTATGATACGCAACTCTATAAGAATGCAACCCGCGTATACATATATGCGCGACCTGCTGAACATGATACTCGCGTATGATGCGCAAGATGTCAATAGATATAATTGCGCATGCTACTCAAAATCTCAAAATGGCAAAGTAATCAGCTGGGCATATAGGCAATGTATTTCATCATAAACCAAGGTATAGTGAAACTAGGCAAACCTCAATCCATAAGTGTCCTTTTGTGTGCCGACCTGAGGGATGTCAGCACTCGGACGGAGAGGTGCCAATCAGGTGTATAACATAGGTGCAGCCTAGTCGATAACAATGTTAAAAATGAGTGAGGCACCCATCTATTTATACATTGAGTTGCTAGAAATCTAATTTTACAACTAGGTCGACTTGTCTGTTTGATTGGGGCCGACTCGGCTTGAAACAATAAAAAAACATTTTATTTTATTATTTCGTAGGCCAACCTGTGAGGGGATTCCTCCCGCAGCTACTACACCAACACTGCCTCTTAGCCAAGGAGGCATCATCAATATTATCATACTGGACCACATCTAGATCTCATATGTACATCACAGTTGTTTCAAACATTTCTATATCATAAGGAAGGTCTTCTAACACAATCTCAGTCTGTCAAGAATGTTGAAATTTAGCATTAGCATGAATACTTAAAAATTTGCAGACTAACTAATAACAAATGACAAGTGCAATAAAAACAACATCAACACATCAACACACAGTACACAAGAGTTTTTCACTAGGGAAACCTTTAAAGGACAAAAACCCCAAAAGCATTGGTAATTCATCTCGTAAATGAGATGGCTGAAATTCTTCAAAAAGTTCCACAAACCCCAACCGGGTTAAACCACAATTTCAGAAGATCAATTTTCCAATTTACACAAAAAATGCCAAATTGCCGTTTTCACAAATTAGGGCTTTTGTTGCCCTAATTTTTATCTCCTACTCAACAATTTGCAGGCTGCCCAGAACTGACTGTATGGCTGTCTCAAATCTATTCCTACCCACTACCCTATCAGAACCTTCGCGTACCTTCTTTGCTTGTACTGCTGCCCGATTTGCCTGATCTGCCCAACTGCTTGATATGTTGCCCGTGGTCCTACCCAGTCACCTCTGTTCGACTGCTATGCAGCCTCACTGCTGCCCGGAGGGCAGACAACTCAGGGTCAAGGCATCTAGGGCTAGCCTATAGGCTGCCCAAGGGTCTGTACAAACCCGGCAACCCTGCGGGCTGCTACAGGACCCTCACGAGTATGCCCACAGGATGCCCAGAGGTCCTATATGGCCACAGCAACGCTCACTGGTCTGCCTAGTGGCTACCCGAGGGTGCCAATAGGGCAGAGCCCTTATGTGGCCTGCCCAGAGGATGAGAAGAGGGCAGCCCGTGAAGAAGAGAGTTTCCCATGAACAAACCCTCTTGCCCGAATCTATGTAGGAGCTGCCCAGATCTGAGCTGTCCGAATCTATGTAGGAGCTGCCCGAAACTGTGTAGGAGCTGCTCGAAAGAAGATGGCTGCCTAGAAATATGAAAAGAAGGGTAAGGGTAAAACCCTAACTCAAAAACCACTTGTTGCAATTTGATGATGAAACCCTAGCTTAGGGTTCTTCAATAGATGATGATGCCCTAGCTAGACTCATCCATGCTAGGGCATAATCATAAAAGCCTTCTCCTTGAACACCTGTGAGATCTTTTGATGAGCAGATGCACCTGTGAGACCAAGTGTGTGTGTAATAATGAAATGGATTCATCTTCTTTTATATCATTTGAGTCACCTGTAAATCGACCAAAATTAGAAATCTCAAAATAATAATATTTTATTCTTTTCTAATTTTGACTTTTGCCTTTAGTGGTACTAAAGGTCTTTTTGCACTTTCACTTTTACACCTTAGTGGTACTAAGGATCTTTATGTATTTTTAACTTTTGCTTTAGTCTTCTTCAAGTGCCCCTGTGATCATCACATGTGGTCAACGTGGTCTTTCATCACCACTCAAAGTACGCCATCAAAAACCAAAAAAATTACTAATGCTTTTATCTCACACTTTGTGTGACACCAAGATTGGGTACTAGGGTGTCTTAACCAAGGGTAGCTAAGCCTTGGAGACAATCGCAAAGCCCATTGATCAAGGGTGAGAGTGTCACACATGCCTAGACCCAGTCTAGGGCTTATAGTGCCTTCTTGGTAATAGACCAGGTGCCTCAGCCATAGGCGGCATAATTTGACACTAGGTCAAATACTTGGTAACAGACCAAGCGCCTCCATTCTCCATGAGAACGGCCCTCAGCCCCGGGCTGAGTCCTGGTAACTGACCAGGTGCCTCCATTCAAAAGAATGGCTACTCAAAACTAAGCCGAGTCTACCAGTACTCGACTGGTCCACATCGTGGTCCCAGACCATATGTCTACCATTCAACAAAATGGTCACTCAACCCAACGTTGAGCCCCCCCATGGCAGAGCTGGGTCCATATCATGGTCAAGGACCAGATATCATCATTCAACAGAATGATCACTCAACTCTAGGTTGAGTCCACACCGTGGTCCCAGACTAGGTTAACAAATCAATCTTCGTGAGTCAGCTCAATCCAGTCCATCGAAGAACATGCACTAGCTCCACAACTCTGCCTATCCATCAAAGAGTCACTCATGCCTCAAATCCAGTCTAGTGGGGAATGTTACCGGATGAACTAGCAAGGCTAGTTATCGGCAGGCATATGAAGGAGAAAATGACCACCATCACCTTAGCCACTTCTCCAAACTTCTTCGGAAGTCGAAACCTCCTAGGGGAGAGCCCTAATGGAAATCTGTAAAGACAATAAAACACCAAATAATATATATACCTTTGAAAGGTCAATGATCAGTGCCTTAGTGGAGTCAATTCAAGGAATGAAGAAAATATCCTATATGTATGAATATGAATCATGTAAGTGCAATTCGTATATCACCTTCAGCAGTACATTCATCCAAGGATAAGCAAATGACCAGTTTCAGTCATTGATAAGTATATAACTAGGTAACAAATATGAAATGTCATGTATCCAAGTATAACCAATTACTCATTCGTCATCCAAACGTAAATGTTTCCAATATCAGTTGCTTATGTTAGTTGTGAAGACAGCAGTAATCATTCAAAGCAGGTATTCATGTGACTAACAACTTCAAGCATACAGCACTATGGCAGCCACTAAGCCATATGTATGATGGAACAAAGTAGTATAACAGCCAACAATACTATAATGACGAGTGACAATATGTATTAGTGTTCCATGTGTATCAGCAGTATGCATATAGACTAATTATGAAACTGTTCATTCAAGGAAAGTGAAAGTATGTACATCTGAAACAAGGTTTTAGAGTGGTCATTAACTGTCCCACGAAGTAAGACAACTAGCCATAAAACATTTGCAATAATTGGAGTTTAAAACTATGATCATACCCCCAACACTGACTGTACGTACATCTGAAATATGCATGCAAATTGGGTTAAAATCAGTCCTTCATTCAATAACAATTCACACCAATAAACAACTAACCTTTTGACCACTTTTAATGTGTGTTTGTGGTGTCCCTTTGCAGGTGTTTGAGGGTTGTCCACTAGTGGACAGTCTATAATTTTTAAAATTGCAGACTTAAGGAGCAGCCACACAAGTTTGCCACGGTCCACAAAGGACTGTCCCAAAAGGGCAACCAAGGTCTGTTTAGGGGAAGCCAAGGGGTAGAAAAGGAGGAGTGGAGGTCTAGGGAGAAAGGATGAGGACGTTGCTAGTGCTAGTTAGCTATGATTTTAGGACTGTTTTAGGTTTTGGGAATTTTTTTTTTTTTTAGGGCCTCCTAAAATTTCGCCCAAGGGTTTCTAGGGACAAATAGGGCAGGGCGAAATTGTAGGAGAGAGGGCCAAAATTTTAGGAAGGGCAAAAATAGAAAAAATATATATATTTTTTATTTTCTAAGGTTTTTAACATTAAATTGCATACCTACTTCTACCCCTAATTCTACCATGAAAATCCAAATTGACACATGCAAATGCAAGAGATTTGAAGGAAAAGAGGTTTGGGGACAAGGGTTTTAGGTTTTACCCTAACCCTAGGGCATCTAAGGAGGTGACTAACCTTCCTTTTAAGAATCCTATCCTAGGTTTGACAACAAAACCAAAAGGCCAAAAGTTCTAACCCTAGAAGGACATACTTCTACAAACCAAGGTGACTAAAGGTTGAAAAATGACCTAGCCAAGACAAAATGTAGCTCTAATGGCTACCATTCAATCCATAAACATAAATCATTCATCAACATTTAACAAAGAGAGATCAAGAAAAACCCTAGATACCTCCTTGTGCAAGTGTTTAGCCAACAAAACATAGCATCACCTTTAGCAAGAGCATAGAACCAAAGAAACTTCAAGAAATTGCCATCAAACCCAGAAAAACATCTTTCTCAAGAGGGGAGCATCACTTCCAAAGAGCCCTAATAGGGTAAAATAAGTGCATATTAAAATGAAGTGAGGAGAGGTGTATTTTATAGCCTCTCACACTCACTTTACAAAATATCCAAGCCTACAAGCCTTAAAAAGTCAATTTGAAATTATAAAATGTCAACTTAAAATTATAACATAAAATAATATAAAAATAGCAAAAGTAGGCTTATAGTAGGCTAACTAGGGTATTTCCCCCTAGGTGCCAAAAACTGCTAAAACGAACAAATCACTCCGAACAAAAGAATAGAGTGAGCTACAGGGAGGGCGTCATGCTCCATCTAACCCCAAAATGTTGTAAAATCCCTCAATGCCCCCCTCAAAGCAGCATGTATGGCCTGGGAGGAAGGAGACGTCCTCTGAGGAAGGAGACCTAGGAGAGAAGGTGCCAGCTAGCTAAAGGGCCAGGAGAGTGTTGAGGGTGGCTGTGAAGAGACACTGAGGTCTCGTAGCTTAAGCAAAGGCCACCAGAGCAAGCAAACAAGGTGTGGGGACATGTGACCTAGTGCTCAACCCCTAGAAGGCTCGAACACCAACCCTGTGGTTAAAAATCTCAACAAAGGGCAATCAACAACGCGATTAAGCCATAGTACTGCTAAAGGAAGGACCAAAGACCCGGCCATGACCACCACTGCTAGATAACACCCCTCCTGGTCGAAAAAAATGGCCTCTCTCCCTGAGGAACTGTTATCACATATATATTGCAGTTGGGCAACCATGATGCAGCATACAGATTGATCTCTTTATTTTTCCGAGCTATTCATTCATATAGGGTTATAGCATGGATCATTGAATTTTTGAGCCATTCACGACCTTTGTTTAGCAACAGTTTCAGATTGTTTCCTTGCCAAAACCAAGATCTCCTTGTCCATTGAGATGATTTCGATGGTGACCTAGTTCCTTTGAGTAGAGTAGCAGATATGGTACACACAGTTACAGATGGGCATATCAAATAGAAACATGTATATGATGAGATCAGGTATATGGCTCATTGTTTGGATTTTTCTCTTTCATGTATGTTAAACACCTAAGCTTGTTATGTTAGGATAATCATGGTGACCTATGTTTATACTACATTTGTACTAATGCTTAAACCTGTGTTGCGAATGATTAAAGAGTCATGTTGAATTCTATTTCTTATGCCATGCTTTACACAAATTTTAAGCCTTGGTACTATGCTACTTCCATGTATCACTTCTCCCCATCCATCGAGTTCATCCATAATTGTTTTCCTCCCATGACTTATGATTGACTGAGACCTATGAGATTGAAGATCACTTTCCCTACTTTGACCCCTATGCATGATGGATCCCATGTTGTTTTGTGTCTTGGCTCTTAGTTGTGCAACAAAACTTCTGGAAGCCTTGATCCTTCTGGGCCAAGAGAACCTGCTGGTGTTGGTTCCTGAGCTTAGGTGAGTTGGGTTTTGAATCATTGACCTCTCTGGTCGGTTGCCCCCAATATTTGGTCCTGACTGTGGATATTCCCCCCTAGTTGCCCGAAGAGTGTTAGCGAAAACTCAAAACAACATGTCAACCATCATTACATGCATTATGTGTTATATGCTATATACTGAGAAATGCAAGCCCTCAAATAAAAATGCAAATTGTCTTTAGACAACTCAAAAAGGGCTATGAAATTAAATTGTGAAAGGACAATATAAAGTAGTGGATAAATAAATGCTAAATCTAAAGCCTGCTGACCATTTTATAGAAATGTAATGAATAATTCCTCATGGAGCCTGCAGGTTTTGATGTGAGATGGATTAAGGGGCAGTTAATTCTAAGTGTGCACTAGGATCTCTTCACTACAGTTTCTTATGTACTCAACACAAGGGTCCTAGAAAAGATCCTCCCGGAGCTTGATTACTAGCTTGGATGTGAGTTGTAGACATGTTAAAGTTGAATGGACTCTTTTCAGATCAACTCATCCACTTGTGAGACACCAACATTCCCTATTGTTTATCAGTCATGCATATGTCATTATAGTTGTGTGTACTTATCATCATTCTGAGAGATCATATGGTCAAAATCAACTATAAGCCATTCCCCTGTTGCCTTAGCCTTGTTTTCCACCTTCACCCAACACTAGCAAATTGTTTAAACTTTCTAAGTATGGCATTGTAATAGGTCGGCCTTCCAAAAAAATATTTTTGGAGTCCCTAAATAGGTCGGCCTTGTAGCTTGTTTTTGAAGAAAAATTTGTCTATAAATAGAAGAGTTGGAGGTGACTTTCAAGTATGCATTCGATGTGGTGATAAAGAGTTGAGAGCTTGGGAAGGTTAGACTGTAGCAGCTAAAGGAGCAGCGACCTTGGGAAGGCTAGAGTGTAGGAACTAAAGGAGCAGTGAATTAAGTTCAGAGTAAGATTTATTGTCTTAATGCATTTTTATTTTGGGTGAAGGAGTTTATTCGGTGATGATCAATTACAATTGATGTATGGAGAGTAATAATTAGGGCATCATCAACTCAGCTAAGTAAGATTGAAACAATTTCAAGTGAAAAGGAATTTGGTTGATATATTTTAACATCTAGTTTGGGAGGAAGGGTGGAGCAAGGGAAGAACAGATATACTCAAGTTGCAGCCAAGTTTTAGCAGAGGTTGAAGCCGCCTCATAAACACCAGTTGCAACTGGTGCATATAATCTGTGTTGTTGAACAGACCCTCAATGTAAACTTGTCATATATAAAGTTACTTAGAATTGAAGATTTCATTGCTGTTGTAATTCTTATACTTATTGTCATACATTTATTTTCTTAAGTTAACAACTGAAGATTAATTCTGTGTTTCCAAAAATTAAAATTGGCAAAAACCCACAATACTGATTGACCCCCCTCCCTCTCAATATTATTTGTGTTGTTCGGCCTTGCCTCGAAATCGATGCCTGTTGTATGGTACTGTACAGCCTTGTCTCGATTTATGTGCTTGTTGTATGGTTTTGCCTTGGAAAATGTGCCAAACACCTGATCTTTCTCCGTCTTGGTATTTATGCAAGGGTTTCACTCTCTCTCTTCTCTCTTTCTCTTCTCTCCAAAAACCCTCTCTTTGGAATGTGAACAATGAATGCTCTTATGCCTTTCCCTAGCTTTTTTGTTTGAGTAACCACCATTTGAAAATCAAAGGACAAGATTAAAACATAACTAGATGAGATCTAGGGCCAAAACAAATCTCACTTTTTCTCATTAAAAGGCATTTAATTACTTTTTAAATAATAAATGAGACATTTAATGCACACCCACTTTTAATTCTCATTAAAGTCACATTTACCTTTTATAACTCAACTTTATTTTATAAAGTGACTTTCTAATCATAAAGTCAATCTCACTTTATAAAAATGCTAGGGACCACATTTAAAGTGTCCTTGTCCACCCAAAGGCACAATTGAATGGACAAACAGTTATCGGATTCAGCCCTAGGCCTAACCGCACCCGAATCGGATTCTTTCGAATCAGATTCTCAAATTCTTCCACCTTGTTTTGACAAATCTAAAGTTGTTTACATAGTATAAATGTAAGATCATTAGGGTTAGGGCTCTAAATCCCCGATTCCTAATTTTGGGATGAGTGTTGCACCTGTATCGGATTCTTTAGGTGATTCCGATCGCACCCACAATTCGTGTAACCTTGCTTCCTAGGTGAAATTTCAACATCTGCCATGAGGCCGACACATGAAGAAGCGAGAATCCAGAAAACAAGGGAGCTCATTTAGAATCACCAACTCTTGAGATTCCCCTAGCATTTAAAGGTGCTGACCATAAGCTGTAATAGGTCCCAAAGCATCTTCGGATATCCAGTGAAGCCCCACTAACTCTAGATCTATCTGCTAAGTGCAGAACATGTCCTCTAACCAATTGTGAAGTGGAATCTGGAGGACTCTAGTACAGGCGTTGAAATCCCCTAGAAGAATAATTGTCCCAACTTTTTAGTAATGAGTGATTCTAAAATACAAATCTATAAAGGGGGTCTTCCTCAAGACCAAAATGTATAGTATGAGGTGAAGAGGTTGGAGGGAAAGTAACATACTGCAATGTAAATGTCCCTAGGAATACTGACAACTCTAACTCGAACCCACAGGAACTTGGCAAACTCATCTGCGGCCACCATAGATATCTTGCATTGAAGAGAATCTTTAGTCAAACAAGCAACTCCCCCTAAACCTCTGACTCCACCAAAGCTCCTCGTCTCTTGCCTGCATGTTAACAACTAATGATATCCTGTAATGTCTAGGAGAGGACGAATCGGAATCTAATGAGTCTTGGTTATAAATAGGAGGTTGGATGACCCAAGAGCATCATATACATGAGACCCAATGATGACTAAAAGGTTCCATTGCCATTCCAACAGCTAATGGAGATGCTTGTGCCCTTACACCGCTCCCAGTCTACTTGTCATTTGGAGGGAAAGTAACATACTGCAATGTAAATGTCCCTAGGAATACTGACAACTCTAACTCGAACCACATGAACCTGGCAAACTCATCTGCGACCACCATAGATATCTTGCATCAAAGAGAATCTTTAGTCAAACAAGCAACTCACCCTAAACCTTTGACTCCACTTGAGCTCCTCGTCTCCTGCATGCATGCTAACAAGCAATGACATCCTGTAATGTCTAGGAGAGGATGAATCGGGCTCTCATGAATCTTGGTTATAAATAGGAGGTTAGATGAGCCAAGAGCATCATATACATGAGACCTAATGATGACCAAAAGGTTCCATTGCCATTCCAACAGCTAATGGAGATGCTTCTTCCCTTACACCGCTCCTAGTCTACTTGTCATTTGGAGGCCCCTGATAGGGGTTCCCACCTAGGTGGGAGGGATTCTCGGATGAATACTTTGAGGTTCCTGAAGACTAATCATACATGAAACCCAATGATGACCAAAACGATCCATTGCCATTCCAATAGCTAATGGAGAAGCTTATGTCCCTACACCGCTCTCAGTCTGCTCATCATTTGGAGGCCCTTGATTGGGGTTCCCACCCAGATGGGAGGGATTCCTAGATGACTACTTTGAGGTTCCTAATGACCGCCCGTTTAACTGCCTATCGCACTATTGTAACCAGTTCTCCGGAACATTTGAGCTTCGAATCCCTTAATCTGGTGAGATCTTTGTCAAGGAACATCTTACTAGGAAGAGAGAACAACCTCTCTTAGCTCTGAGAGCTAAAAGTTGATCAACTGCAGACTTGATCGAATGAAAATAGTGGAGTCGAACCCAAGCCAAGCTCTATCTAAGATCACATCAAGGAGATATAGATTATTTGTGAGAAATAAGGTCCCAACTACCATGGGGTCTAATGATGGAAGAGGTTAAGGGAGGCCCCGCACTTTGAGGTTCAATTCCCATGCCTGCCAAGTGTGCTCCACTACCAATTTGGCTTGTACCACCTCCTCAACTATTGCCAAAGGGGGAGTGGCATCTCTTCACCTAAGTACTTGTGCAAATGTGGCCTACTGTGATCTAATCTCCTCTTGTTTGTTTTTAAGATCAATAATTTCAACATGTAAAGTGTCACTGTGGGGGCGAAGGGCCTCTTGTTGATTTAGGTCGCTGAGCATGCCCTTCAATGGTGTATTCTTCAACTCCACCTGCACTACTCAATTTGTGAGTACATAAATCTTCATTAGTAGGACCAAGTTGGATGACTCAAAGGCTTCAAGTCTAGAAATTAATTCTTGAAAAATTATGTTGTTGTTCACATTGTCGCAATCCTACATGCCTGAGTTTGAAATTCCTGTAATTGCCTTAGCGCTCATTCCTTCCCCATTAAGAGGGTCTGCCATCTCTTTCCTCGGTGTTGAATTTTGAATTTTTTCTCTCGATTCTCTGAACAGGCGACTCGAAGGCTCAATCTTTATTCCCGATGGCTCAAATTTACGACGGTTCAATTCCTACGATGGCTCAAATTGTTTCCAATTTGATTCCTTAATTCTAGATCTTTCTAACGATTGGTGGCCCTTAACAACGACTTAATATTTCCTAGGGTTGCCAGCTCAATCCCTTAACAACAAAGGAGGAGCTCGTAGTCGATCGCAACAAGCAAGACTTAGACAGTGGGGGGGTCACAACAAGTGCAACCACACAAGAGAGCCGAGAGCACAATAGCTAGTTGTAACAATGCTAGTCGAGGAGCTAAATGGGGCCAACCAAGAATACCTTGCACACCAAAATTTAGAGAAGAATTAACTACAGGCCAAAAAATCTTATGAGAACTACTAAACATACACCAAATATCTTATTAGTATGAAACAAAGAACAAAATATCTTATGAAAAATCTTAAACATTGACTAAAATTCTTATGATTAATCTTATGAAAACAACAGAAATCATAAATCCTGCATAGGTAAGGAGGGAGGAGAATCATTGTATTTGATACAAGGAGTATTTCAAAGTAGAACACATGGATTTTTCACCAAAAGAAAACTCACCTCTACTTTTGCACTCTAATATAGCCTCTTTCACATAGAGATATTTCCATAGTTTCATAAGTGATCCTCCATGTTCCTTTAATCCATTGCATTACATTCCACTAAATAATTAAAACAATGGCATATAACGTAAGACGCTTCTATTAGAAGATCATTTGCGATGGCGGAGCAACTCTCTCGGAAACGCGGCTAGGGTTTCCTTGGCTGTCGCCTCCCTTGCTGCACAGATCCTCAAGCTGAGGCGTTCAAGCTAGATCTCAATGTTGGCACCAGTTGAAGCATTTTACTGCTGCACAGTTTCAGCGTGGGGTTTTTTTCTGGCTGTTGCTCTCTCCCCGTAGCTCTCTGGTTTCTAGGCAATGGGCTCTCATGACCAGCTCGAGGCCTTCAAGGCCCTTGTTCAAGCTGTCGTTCCTCAGGCAGCTTCTCACTCTCCCTCCAAGTTTGTGAAAAAGATGGAGGAGATCCCTTCTCTGGAGCTCTCTCCTACGAATCCATGCTAGAAAGCACTCATCTTCTCAGAGAAATCCATCATCGGCAAGTTTACAGGGTTGTGGCCCAGCCCTAAGGCGGTGGAGCTCTGGATCGCAGAACATTGGAACCCTCTTCTGCAAGGACAAGTCTCTCTCTTCGCAGCTGGAAGGAGGTTTTTTGTTTTCCTGTTTCCGAATAAAGAAGAAAGAGATTTAGTCTTTCGATCAGGTCCCCTCTTCATGGGCTCGAGAGGTCTGTTCTTAGCCCCATGGACCCTAGGGTTTAACCCAGAAGTAGAGATCACTGCCACTCCAATCTGGGTAAGAATGCCTAACCTCCCTCTTCATCTTTGGGGGAAAAGCACTCTAGCGAGCATTGGTAATAAGCTAGGATGCTATCTAGATAGTGCAGAACCAAAAGGGGGCCAGTTCATATGCGCCCGCATCTGCATAGAGGTAAATCTAGAAAAAGGGCTTCCGGAGGCCCTAAAGCTCACATTAGGAGAATCGAGCCACATTCAAGAACTGGATTATGAGCAGATTCCATTCAAATGCAACTTCTGTCATGTATACAGACACTTCGCCAAAAGCTGCCCCAGGCTTGAAGAATCACAGAAACCAGCAAATCCCTCTGCTCCCAAAGATGTAAAGTTCCAGACGGTCACTAATCGACGTCGTCCTCCCCGACGAAAGGAGCCTCAAGCTTCTCAGCACAAGGACTCTCCTCAAGATCATTCTCCTCTCGCAAAATCTCCACGGTTGGAAAACAAAAACAGCTTTGAAGTTCTCTAGGAAGTCGAAGCACAAGAATCTGAAGCTGCGGATGCCCCAAAGCAGGGTGTTTCCCCAGGTCCCCTCGGCCCCTTGGAGACAGCTGAACAAGCTTCTCCAAAACCTACTTCTTCAGGTTCTAAGAAAGACCCCAAAGCTTTGGACCACGAGACTTCAGCCCATGCAGGATTGGCATCCTTGGTCCCTTCCTCTGGGTCAGAGGGAACCTCTGATTCTGAAGACTTCTTAGCCCCTTCTCCTCCCCTCACCAGAGGGTGAAAGACAAACAAAGAACATAGAGAAAAGGAAGCAGCCTCAAATATTAGCTTGGGCTCCCTGAAGCAATTGGACCCTTTCATTAAGGGGCATTTCACCTCTCCGTCTAATTAATGATTTGTTTATGTATCCTTCTTTGCTCACAATTCGTGAGAGTTTACTCTTGCAAGCAATCATTTCTCGGAAAAGCTCTAGAAGCATTTGGGACTCACCTCTCAAAGTATTCATAAGAAGGATGACTGCACAATTAGAGGTCATCAGCCTTCTTTTTTTGAACTCCCCCTTTGTAAGCTTGGCTGGGCTACAGCCTTTTTAATCAATCAAAATTTCTCAGTTTCTGTTAAAAAAAAATGTAAGACGCCTCTAATTTAAACACGCATATTGAACCATGCATACATCATCTCAATCTTCACCCACTACACTTGTGCAATCTGCATCAGCCCTATATCCACAAATAGGTTATTAGAACCTACCTCAATTTGTCAACCATTAATGTAAACCATAAATTGTTTAAGAAAGACCAAATCTTATGAGAAATTTTTAAAAAAACACCAAAAACTTCAAGAGAAATATTAAATAGATACTGAGATTTATTATGAGAAATCTTAAATAGAGACCAAAAATATTACGCAGAATTGAGAACATCTTATGCAAAGAGTACATCTTGTTGTCCCAATTCTGCAGCAAACTCTGAAAGATGTAGCTCAAAACAATGGCCCAAATATGCCCTAGAAGAGGGAAAAACAGTCTTATCAAGATCAGCATTGAAATCCTCACCATGCAGCTCCAAATCAGCAACACCATCATGCTAAAAGGGCTAGAAACCCTCAAGGACTTCCTCTTGGACATGATCTTCCTAATCAACCCTATAGACCTCCTCAAAAACCTCTTCAAGGGCTTGATCTTGGACATAATCTTCTTCTTTGAACATACTCTTGGCATATTCAACATAGGGCATCCATTATTCATTATCCTTAATGCTCCACTTCAAGCAAAAGGTTTCAACCAACTCTACAAACGATAATATCCCTCCCTGTAATATATATGTCCACCACTTCTTGGTATTTTTGTCTTTGGCAAGAGTGGTTACAAAATAGTTCATTACCCCATCCTCGTACCCAAGACCAATGTCAAGGATTATATTTAGAAAGGATGCAACAATTTCTAGTGGTGATTCATGATACCCATGGAAAACTAAGCCATATTGCACAAATTTGTGGAAAGAGGTTTCATTAAAGCCATGTGGATATCCAGGAATGTTTGAGAAAACAAGAGGAGCGTAGAAATCATTTAACTATGGAGGCCATGCCAAAATGTGTGGAGTTTCGAAGGCGAACCTTCAATTCCTTCATGATATTGCTTGCTTCACCCTAAAAGAAACAAGTCTTCAAAATATATAAGGTCAAGGGACTTCATCCCTTAATGGAGTCACCATGTGAAAAGATAGATCTGTCAGAAAATGTCAAGAAGCGTGATCTTCAAAATGCGAGAAAGGGGCTTTATCCCCAATGACACCAGTGTGATTAAAGCCACAAAGAACAGGGTATCCCAACTGCAACCTAGAGGTGTTACCCACTCTCACGTCAGTAACTACCTTCTTGCACTTCCGGTTGGATCTTCTCCAACTCATGGGGAGCTTCCCTAAATAGGATTGCTAGGTTATCGCGATGAGAGTACAAAGGTGATTTTGTAGAGATAGCCTAACAAAACTTGAGGTATTCGTAGTATAGGTGATGGGAGGGCTTTGAGGACTAGTGGAGGACTAGTGCTAATTTTAAGGTGAAGTCAAGGGGAAACAAGACCAATGAAAGGGGAAACAAGTTCGTGAAAAGGTTAGGGAGAGTTAGATGACTTGAGGTGCCAACCAACAAACCCTAACATGTTAGGTAATGAATTATTAAAATCACTAGGAGTTTTCAAAATGCCAACTCAAAACTTTCTTAATAGGATGTGTCTTATACAATGAATTTATTACAAGTTCTTACTCTAATTATGATTGGGAACTATTACAACTCTTTTTTACATATGTGTTGACTGATGCAAAAGGCTGTTCAAGAGACTTTGCAGCAGTTATAACCAAGTCTTGAGCTCTTGATGAAGCATTCTAGGCGCCTAACCACCAAGCAATGGCTCTTTTGGGAAAGTATGAAGTGTTATTTACAATTCTGGGTTGTCACCTACAATGGCCATGATCACCTATAGGTAGTGTTATCACATATACATTCTGTAGCTAGGCTTCCATGATGCAGCATGCAGACTTATCTTTTATTGTATTCCGGGCTGCTTTTTCACATGGGGAATTAGCATGGATCTTTACAGCTTCAGCCATTCCAGAGCCTTGTTCATCAAATTTTCCTTGCCAAGACTGAGAATTGGGAGTCCATTGAGACGCTTTAAGTGATGACCTAGTTCTATGGAGCAGAGCAGCAGATCAGAGTTGGTACACACAGTTATAGAGGGGCTTATCAGTTAGAGACAAGTATATGAGGTGAAATCAGGTATATGCTTCTTTGGTTTGATTCTACTCTATGATGTATGTAAAACACCTGTGCTTGTCATGTTAGATGATTATGGTGACCTATGCTTATATGTACTAATGCTCTAACATGTGGTATGATGTTGATGTATTTGTAACTTTGGAATGTATTCACCTGTATATCTTATATTGTACCCCGATGTTCCTATCGCGAGAATCATTTGTATTTCATTGTACACCGATGTTCCTATCGGGAGAGTCATTAATATAATAAAGTCATGTAAAGTCATTGGGGTTAACCCTCTGTTGTAAGTCAAGGCAATAGTCCCCACAATTGAGTTAAGGTTAACCCTCCTTGTTGATCGGAGGGCAAAGTCCCCACAGTTGAGGGGCACTAGGGTTATTAGACTCTCCTAGAGATGTCGGCCCTGGTAAGTAATTGTAAAAGTCGAAAACTAGTATAAATAGAGAGTGAGACTCTCTATTTGTCATACACACTCACTCAACTGGGGCGCATGAGTGAGAGAGGAAGTGCTCACACAAGTGAGAGAGAGAACAGTTATTGGAGATCATCTTTTATGTCTTTGGGTTTTACTGCTGCCATTGGTGCTCATTCTATCTTTGAGGAAGTTGCAGGGTTTTCTCCTTCATGGTTTCCCTGAGGGAAATATTTGTGTCTATTGTCTCTTGTGATTGATTGTTGTGCATGTTATTCTCTCAAATAAAATCCTAAGATAATACTATCTAAATTGATAAAAATCTAACATGGTATCAAAGCTAACCTAAGAAGAAGACACTGTGCAGTTGCAGAAGCTAGGGCTTCTTACTTTTTGGGTCTCTCTCCACAATCCATCAGCAAAAGGAGGCTAGGCTAACTCTCCATTGAAGGTTGCATCTTTCTGTCAAAGCGGAATTTGATTCCGGGCATTTTTAGTTTTGCTACGGGAAATAAGGGCTTTTTACAGAACAGGAATTTTTGAGTGAGCCCGGCAAAGGATTGCTCTCCTCATCAAAATCGAAGTTTAGAGACCAAGGTCGAGATTTTTGGTTGGGTAAAACTCCGGGAAAGTCAAACCCTAGTTTGACCCTGGGCCTGAAAAACCCTAAAATACTAAAACGGGTAGTTTTGGTACATTCGCTATATCTCGGGATTGAAGAAGTATCAGGGGCCGATATTTTCACAGGCCGACTATAAAATCCTGATGTACCCTGTGTAAAAATTTCAGCCTCAAATTCACTATATTCTGGGAGATATTTTTCCTCCAAATCAGGGTTCCAACCCCTTCCAGAATTCATCCCTAAACAAGACACCTAGGGAGAATTGCTATATTTTGGGGTACAAAGATCCAAATGAAATTTCACAAGATGTCCCAGATAGGGCACAGACTGTACTTTCTGTGGTAAAAGTTTCAGAATCTGAGGATGAAACAGGGTCACATGGAAGTTCGTACAAGTTCACTCTGTTGAACAGTCCTGAAATACGTCACCTTGGGAAAACTCTCATAACTCCCAATTGGTGAAACCAATTCTGCTCAAACCTATGGTGTTGCAAAGGGGACAGGTGAGGCTACCTCAGTACAAAGTTTCAGACATAGAGGAGGAGAAATTGCGGAGATGGTGCAGAAACAATATCGAACATTTCTGCAGAAGAAATTGGAAAACTAGGGCTTCCTATTCCGGGAGCTTCCCTCCACTGTTTTTCGAAAAGGAGTACATTGGACAGCTCGCCTTGAAGAGGTCTATCTTTCTATCCAATCAGATCTGAAAGATTCCAAGTTTTGAAAATTAGGGTTTCTCTGACAAACCCTATCTCAGCCAGCTCCGAAACCAGGACAAACACCTCAAATCGGTAAGATCTAATCTTTTGTTATTTACAGTTGAGGTTCTCATTTCAAGATGACTAATCACACCAACTTGATGACAAGCTTGGTGAGGCTGACAACTTCCAAGCATGGAAGTATAGGATCTCACTAGTTCTTGAAGAAAATGAAATTGGACACCTACATAAGTGGAAAGGTTCCAGTTCCAGAGGGAGATGAGGCTAAAAGCCTTACACAAGAAAAACTTGGTCAAGGCCAAAAAGATCATTGCTGATTCAATCAAGGATCACCTTATACCACAAGTGTCTTCCCTAAAGACACCTAAAGAGATGTTTGATTCCTTGGCCAAGCTATTTGAAGGAAAGAACATAAATCGAAAGATGACTTTAAGAAACCAGTTGAACAATGTGAAGATCCAGAATGCAGAGACCATATAGTCATACTTTACAAGGGTCTCTCAAATCAAAGAAAAACTTGAAGCAGTGGATGAAGAAGTAGAGAATGCAGACATTGTGATAACCATCTTGAATGGCCTCCCAGGATCATGGGATTCATTCATTCGAGGAATGTGTTCCAGAAGGAAGGGATTACTTTCAGCAAACTCTGGGAAGAGCACACACAAGATGAAGCTTTACCCATAATAAGAGAAGAGAAGATGGGAGCAACTAAAGATCAAGCGCTCACGATTCAAAGAAGATCCCTCAAGCGATGAGGAATATGAAGAGCTCAATTCTTGAAGAGACTCTTATCCATATTGAGCATTTGGATAAGAAATGATGCTGTTATGGATGAAGATGATGAAGCTAAAAGGAGTCTACCCACGAAACAAATAAAGATAAGTATTCAATTGTCATTTCATGATATTGTTTTGTTATGCATTTGTTTATATTCAGTTGATGTATTATGCATGATAGAATGTTTGCATTAATGACAGTATACTACTAATATGCATGTGATGGGTAAGTAGCTCATGGTGCTATACAACTCTCCATTGCTACTTATCTAGAATGAAATGTTTCTAATCATACAACTGGTGCATTTGACTTGTAGGAAAGATCGTGTACAATTGCCTACAAGAAAAGAAGGATGAGACTTGTTCCGAAGAACAAGTGACGACAGTTCAAAAAAGAATCCAAGATGAAGAATAATATGACGATACTTTCAAAGAAAGAAAGAGGCCTCAGAGACACTCCAGTTATGTGACACTATTGAGCGACATCATTGATGCAGAACCTTTCAGCTATGACGAAGTAGCCAAGAAGAAAGGGAAGGAGAGTACCAGATCATGAAGAATGATGTCCAGGATGCGGTATCGAGACCTAAAAAGAAGTCTATGGGATACAAGGCAAGATTCGTAGCACGAGGCTTCTCACGAAAAGAAGGCATAAACTACGAAGAGACATTTGCAACCACCAGAAGTTAAGACACATGACAGGCAGAATCATGTGTGCAAATAAGGCCTTGTACGAGCTCAGAAGACACCCATAGGATAACACATACATAAAGAGCTTGAAGATCACCTAGAGTGATGAAGATCTTAACCTTTGCTACAAGATTGAAGATGAATGCTATAGAGGATGACAAGCTCACAGATGGGTGCAAGAAGAACTTTTGAAAAGGTTCAAGATAGAGGATCTTGGTATCCAGTGACCCTAAATGGATACATAGAATATTAGTAGCAGAGGAAGCTACTTGTCACTCCGGTACAGAATGTTTCAATGCATAGAGTACGAAAGACAGAGGGAGAATGATGCTCCATTTCAGAGGTAGTGACTACAGAAGATCCTGAGGTTCGACATGGTACTACAGGATGGACAGCTTACTAATGGATCTAGGATTTACTGAGAGTAAAGCACATTCCAACCTTTGCTTCAAGTTTGAAGGCGAAAGACCAGTGATGCTCTTGTTATATGTCGATGACTTGTTCCTGACAGAAAAGAGTAACTCATTAGAATTGCAAAGAGACTTGCTGCCGAGTTCGAGATGAAGGACTTGGATATGACGCACTACTTTCTAGGTATGTAAGTGTGGCAGAATGCAGATGAAATCTCCCTGGGTCAAGGGAAGTATGCAATAGAAATCATGAAGAGGTTCAAGATGATGGACTGTAAGGCCATGACCACACCTATGGCATCAAACCTAAAGCTATTGAGTAATGCTTCATCAAAGTTGGTTGATGCTACGATGTATCGTCAGATCATTGGGTCATTGATGTACCTGACGAATACGAGACCAAATATTTTCTTTGCTGTGAACACATTGAGACATGTTCACTTGATGGTTGCAAAGCATGCAGTGAGGTACCTAAAGGGTACAATTCAGTATGGGCTCAAGTATGAAGCAAATCAAAAGACTAACCTAGAGGGTTATGTGGATTCGAATTGGGCAAGCTGTGCCATTGATAGGAATAGCACTTCGGGGTGCTACTTCAGTATGGGATCAAGTGTGATCAATTGGTTTAGCAGAAAGGTGTCCTGCATGGCGCTGAGAACAGCTGAGGCAAAATATGTTGCCACTTGCTTGGCTATCTGGGAGGTAGTATGTTTCTTTTGAAAACTACTATTTGATTTGATTGATTTGACTTTCATTTTTGTATGATGCAGAGAGGAGTAGTGAAGCTCCACCATGTGATCCAAATCGAGATCTCTCGAAAGAGAGAGTTCTAGCATAGCCGGTGAGACAAGTTATCTGAGCATAAAATCCTAGCGAAGCTCGTAGGTGGCTCAGACGTAAAACGGTCCTGTAGGTTGTCCTCAGATGTAATCGGTCCTGGCGAAGCTCGTAGGTTATCCTTGGACGTAATCATCCCTGAGGTGATTCTATGCTAGAAATGGCCAGAGTGAAGTTCGAGTACTTCAGGGAATAGCTTGGTGTTCTCCAGATCGAGGTTCCCTCAAAGGGGAGGTGATGAGTCCGAGAGCCTTTCTGACATGGTAGGATTTGTTCCTTCTATGGTCAAATATAAGTGCAGGAGCCTTTCTGACATGGTGGCAGGCAGGTTCTCCCATGGTCAGATGTAAGTGCAGAACCTTTTTGACATGGTGGCAAGCTGGGCCTCCCATGGTCAGATGTAAGTGCAGAGCCTTTTTGACTGGGTCAGATATAAGTGTTGAGCCTTTTCGACATGGTGGCAGGCTGGGCCTCCCATGGTCCGATATAAGTGCTGAGCCTTTCCGACATGGTGGCAGGCTGGGCCTCCCATGGGCGGATATAAGTGTTGAGCCTTTCTGACATGGTGGCAGGCTGGGCCTCCCATGGTCAGATGTGAGTGCTGGGCCTTTTTGACTGGGTCAGATATAAGTGTTGGACGAGCCTTTCTGACATGGTGGCAGGCTGGGCCTCCCATGGTCAGATGTGAGTGCTGGGCCTTTCTGAAATGGTGGTGGATGTGTTCCTCCCATGGTCAGATGTGAGTGTTGGGCGTGTCTTTCTGACATGGTGGTGGATGTGTTCCTCCCATGGTCAAATGTAAGCGCTGGGCGGGCCTTTCTGACTAGGTCAAATATAAGTGTTGAAGAAGATGAAGACCTACATGGAGGCTAGGCCTACAACCAGCATGAAAAAGGGTTGGCTCTGTAGAACTTCCTATGACGAGTAGAATTGAGAGATAGCACCAATCGATCGAGATAGCGGAAGCAGTGATGATGATGATCCAGTGATGATCCAGCTTTGATGATGATCCAATGATGATCCAGTTTCGATGATGAAACAGTGATGATCCAACTTTGATGATGATCTAGTTTCGATGATGATCCAGTGATGATCCATCTTTGATGATGATCCAGCTTTGATGATGATCCAGACTTGATCCAGAGAAGAAGACTAGTGCTGATGAATTGTGTCAAGAGAATACCTTCCTAGTTAAGAGAGAGTGTTGATGTAATTGTAACTCCGGAATGTATTCACTTGTATATCTTATATTGTACCCCGATGTTCCTATCGAGAGAATCATTTGTATTTCATTATACCCTGATGTTCCTATCAGGAGAGTTATTAATATAATAAAGTCATGTAAAGTCGTTGAAGTTAACCCTCCGTTGTAAGTCGGGGCAATAGTCCCCACAATTGAGTTAAGGTTAACCCTCCTTGTTGATCGGAGGGCAAAGTCCCCACAGTTGAGGGGCACTAGGGTTATTAGACTCTCCTAGAGATGTCGGCCCTAGTAAGTAATTGTAAAAGTCAAAAACTAGTACAAATAGAGAGTGAGACTCTCTATTTGTCACACACACTCACTCAACTGGGGCGCATGAGTGAGAGAGGAAGTGCTCACACAAGTGAGAGAGAGAACAGCTGTTGGAGATCATTTTTTATGTCTTTGGGTTTTACTGCTGCCATTGATGCTCACTCTATCTCTAAGGAAGTTGCGGGGTTTTCTCCTTTATGGTTTCCCCAAGGAAAATCTTTGTGTCTATTGTCTCTTGTGATTCATCGTTGTACATGTTATTCTCTCAAATAAGATCCTAAGATAATACTGTCTAAATTGATAAAAATCTAACATGTGGCTAATCATGGGACTCAATGTAAAGACTGTTGCTCATGCCATGCTGTTACAAATAGTAAACCTTGGTGCTAGGTTGGTTCCATGTATTACTTGTCCCCATCCATCTAGTTTCATCCATTATAAACTTATCCTGTGACTTAGATTGTTTGAGGCTTGTGAGATTGAAGATCCTTTTCCCATTTTGACCTCTATGCATGATGGATCCCATGTTGTTTTGTGTCTCGGCTCTGAGTTGTGAAACAAAACTTGTCGAAGCCTTGATCCTTCTGTGCCAAGAGAACCTGCTGGTGTTGGTACCTGAGCTTAGGAGAGTTAGGTTTTGAAGCCTTGACCTCTAGTCGATTGCCCCCGATGTTTGGTCCTGACTATGGATATTCCCCCTAGTTGCCCGAGAAGTTGTCAGCTAAAACTTGAAGCAATATGTCTACCATCATTACATGCATTATGAGCTATATGCTATATATTATGAAATCCAAAGCCCGCAAATGAAATTGCAAACTGTGTCTTTGACACAAGTCAAAAAGGGCTATGAAGTGAAATTGTTAAAGGCACAAATAAAGCAGTGGATAAACAAATGCTAAATCTAAATACTATTGGCCATCTTATTGAAATGTAATGATTAATTCCTCACGGATCCTACGGGTTTTAATGTGAGATGGAGTAAGGGACAACTACTTCTGAGTGTCCCCTAAGATCTCTTCACTATAGTTTCTTGTGTACTCAACGCAAAGGTCCTAGAAAAGATCCTCATGGAGCTTGATCTTTAGCTTGAATGTGAGTCGTCGACATGTTGTCAAAGTTGAATGGACACTTTTCAAATCAACTCATCCACTTGTGAGACACCACCATTCCCTATTGTTTATATATCGTGCATATGTCACTTTGGTCATGTGTACTTGTCATTATTCGAAGAGATCACAAAGTCAAAGTCAGTCTAGACTCTAAAGTCATTACCCTTTGCCTCAACCTTTGTTGTCCATCCTCACCCAGCAATAGCACATTTTTTACACTTTGTAAGTATGTTATGGACAAGCAGACTTCCAGAAAGTTCCAGGATTTTTTGAGAAGCACAGGTATATCTTTTACTATTATTATTATTGTCACCATGATTATGAATAACATTGATTTAAGCTTGGTTTTGATATACACCATTGGAGCATTTCTTACCCTAGATACTTACAGGATCATATGGATACAGTTTCTCACCTTCAATTTGGGTACTTTGACTTGGTTAACCCAGTTTGACCAAGTAAAGCACGGTTCCCAAAGCAGTGACTCAAAATACAACATGGTCTATATTTGTTCTAGACATGCCCAGGACCAATACTATGGTTTCAGTTTTGAGAGTTTGGCCCCGGTTCTCCTGAAAAGTGAATATTATCACTTTATTATTAGCCAAATGATCAAATTTTATTACAAATGGCAATATGTTTGGTTCTCCTAGAGAAGTGCAGTATTCCAGGGGGTATGAGTAGTCACTTATACCATTCTTCTATGTCTCCAAATCTTGTAGTACAGTCAGTTCGCCCCAGTTCTCAACTTGGACAAAGTTATGATGATTTTATTATTTTCCAGAGGATGTACCACCAAAAATGAACTAAGAAATTCACTGAGAAAATCGATTTGGCTTGTTGGGTCAAGGAAATGGCAAGAGAATTTCTCTAGATGATTTATTATGGCTCTCCAAACACTTCTACACCACTTTCATCCATTTTCATGCTCCGGATTATTATTTTGACTCTCTTAGGGAGGACGTCCCCCATAGGGCGAAATTGGTCAAAATGGCTAAAATAAAAGTGTGTAAATCAAGTTGTATCTTTAGAAATATGTATAGGGGGACCCCCTAATAACCCCCCTCTTGACTTAGTCATATTGATCCGTGTAAAAGTGATCTCCACAGTTGATGATGTTTTAATCTCAATTGTTGGATCAAAAAGTAAATTAGGGTTTGTGTCTCTCAAAAGCTATATAAAGAAGAGACCCCCCTCATTGTACCCCATCGGGAAATTTTGCACTCTTGGCTCTGAATATTTGAATAAAGAGATTTTTGCAGAAATTTTTGGATCTTCTTTGTGGGATTTTCTTGTCTATGATTGAAAAATTTATCTTGCTTAGAATTTGAAATATTTTTCCGGGGTATCAAATATTTTTGGAAGATAGCATTTTGCATGTAGTAGGGCGTTTTTGTGGATCTCTTTGATCTTTGATATGCACTTTGATTTTCTTGCATCTCTAGTGTCTTTTTCAAGAGTACCAAATCTCACTTTCAATAGTTTGACTGTGCAAGGGAGAGGGGGGCTCTCCTCACTTGTGCAAATCGTTTCGACTTGGTGCTTCATCAAAACCGCTTCAAATTGATCGAGACAAGATAAATCATCATTTGCAATGCATCTACAAGATTTTATGGGTAAGATCTACTCATAATCTCTTGTTTTAAATTTCTATTCCATTAGTTATAAGATTCTCTAGCGAAACTCTCATTTTTAAAAACCTCGATTTTTAGTTTAGTAGGTTATAGTTTGCAGCTGGCTTTAAAACTTAAAACCCACCTTGGAAATAAATTAAAACCCCTTAGTTTAAATTTTCATGACCATTGGACTCCATTTTCCCATCTAGCGCACTGGCCATTTCTCTAGGGGAAGACACCCTCCTTGGAAGAAGTGGGTATCTTCAGTTCCACAAAGTGGGTGTTGCTAGTTTCACTTCCAATCACCTTATCTTACACCTAGCAATTGATCCGAGTGTCCAATTTCGCTTAATTTCATTGTTTACCCCTAGATCCAATTTCCCATTATTAAAACCCTAGGGTAAAATGGGGCTTTTCATATGGACAGTCGAAATCTCTTAGTAACTGTGCAAAACTCTAATTAGCTATAATACTAAGAGATATCATCAAGTTCCCCTGGATTATTTGCTTTCATTCCTTGTTTTTAGGGATCTTGGTCATAGGGACACCCCCTAGGTTAGTATTTTCACCGAGTTCGAAGTGCTGATATCCTTGATTGGCGTGACATCTGCATTCTATCAGAGGTCTTGGATATCGTAAGCCACGACTTTAGTTGCCTTTCCTCTGTCGTCCTAAATAGGATCACCTCATGGGGAAACTACGAGATTCGTGATAACAAGTAGCACAGATCCTTCTACAAGTATGAAAAAGGTAGTCATATAAAGGTTCATAATCAGAGCAAGTCGATGATGAAAATCATTTGAGCACCTTTGCCTCTAGTTTGATGCACTTCCAGCCAAAGCAGAGATCATTGAGGTAGTAAAAAGATAATATCTTCATTTCCTAGGATGGCTTTACTTCAAGACAGCAGTAAGAAGATAATCAGGTATGGACAGTTATAAGGTGGTTCTGTTGCAGGGTTAGAGCAGCAAAATGTGCCCTCTCCTAGGGCAGATTTGGGGCCTAATTTCCAGCCATATTTTTCAGGGCTTCCTGCTGGTTTTGATCATGATTTGGGGAAGCGAACAGAGTTCAAAGAGAAGATCTGTGATGGTGGTGACTTGTAGGTGAGGTCTATCCAAGCTTGGATAGAGGGGGCTTGTGAAAGGAGCCCTTCTCCTTGGCAAGGGTCTAAAGGCAATCAAGTTGTAGACTTCTTCTATTGTTCCACCGCATTCAAATGAAGATAATGGCATGTATTTGGTTAATTGTTAATGTGATTTTGTCTTGGATCGTTGTCAAAGACAAAGGGAGAAGCCCTAGGGTGGTGTCATTGGCTATATGATTTCACTTGATTGTTGATTTTATCATGATTAGAGTAGGTAGATAGAATGAATAAGCTCATGAAAGAGCACTTGATTTTTTGTGTCATAACATAATTACGTGTTGTGAATTTTTTCATTTTTTGGCAGTTGAGCTAACAGTTTGTTGTTGAGATTCCAGGGTTCCAGGGTTCTCACATGCTCTCATTAGCAAAATCACTCAAGTCTCCTGCAATTAGAGCCAGCCAGAGAAAACTTTAGGGGCAAAATTGACCCATGTACTAATTTTCGACATTTTTTCCAAAAAAATATTCACCGATTTCCATTTTTTTCTAAGTTGATTTGCCCAAATTCCATGGGATAACATTTTATAACTCTAAAAATCACCAAAATTGTCTAGAAACTATGTAAAATCCTTAAATTTTAAATCTTTTTACAAAAATATCCCCCAACATTATACGGTTTGAAATTTAAGAATTCGTAAGATTCACCAAAGTTTCTACACTTCAAGAAATTTATGGGTGCTTAAAATTTTCCCTTAAGCCAGCTGTTACCACTCATTTTTACATGAGTGTCCACTAATGTAAAAGCTGTTCATGAGAGAAACTTTGCACCAGTTATAAGCAATCCTGAGCACTTGATGAAGCATTCTAGGCACCTAACCAGCAAGCAATGGCACTTCTAGGCAAGTAAGAAGGGTTATTTACAATATTGGGTTGTCACCTATAGCAACCACGGTCACCTACAGGTAGCAGAGATCCTTCCACATGTATGAAAAATGCAATCATATAGAGGTTCATATTCAGAGAACCTGGTCAATGAGGAAAATTATTTGAGCACCTTTGCCTCTAGTTTGATGCACTTCCACCCAAAGCAGAGATCAATGAGGCAGTCAAGAGATAATATTTTCATTCCTAGGAATGGATTTACTCCAAGACAGCAGTAAGAAGATTATCAGGTATGCACAGTTTTTAGGTGGTTCTGTGCATGTGGGTAAATAAGCCAGATATCTGCTGCAGCACTCAAAGATTTTTCATCATACTCAAACCTGCACTAAAAACACGGTAGAATGTTGTCCCTCATCAACGTGATAAATCCCTCAACATATTCAGGACACAATCACCTGGAGGAGTTAGCATTTCATATTTATATGTATTTCCAGTGATATATGCACTAACCAGCATTTGAAGTGAATCAGCAACACTCCAATATGAGAAGACAGTCTTTCCAAATTAAGTTGGTGGACAGAATCTGCATCAAAGAACAGGGTTACCTTCAAGATTTGAAAATATCTGGGACCTGAGTGAGGACCATCTTGGGTTGGATGATGGAAGTAAAACAGTGAACCCTTTTTCCTATGTGTCACTCTCAGAAAATGAAGATTAATGATGGTTGTTGCACAACCCAGATTTGTAGTGTCCTATGGCATGTTTTTCCTCCACAAATCATAGCTCGAAATTGGAAACAAAACCGTGTTTACTCTACGCGGCATAATTGCATTCAATAGCTGGTATTGTTGGATAGTCAATTTTGAAGGGGTCACGTTTCTATGTGACTGGGCATATTTCCTTCATAAAGGAGGTCACAGAAATTGTTTTATATCACTAAAGCTGGATTGATCTCCCCAAAGTCATGCATCATTCAAATTCCAAAGGGGAGTATTGGCACTCGTTTCCATCTGCACATAAGATCGATGGAGACCATTCTTTCTGGTGTCGCTTCAGCTATTTTGCTAAGCTTCTTGCTTGCCCTGGTTTGTATCTGAGACCAGGGGCATCCATCGAATTCACTAGGGTCGATTTATGGAGCAAATCATAATTTTTGCACAACCCAGATTTGTAGTGTCTTATGGCATGTTTTTCCTCCACAAATCATAGCTCAAAATTGCATAATTGCAACCAAAAGCCGGTATCGTTGGACAGACAATTTTGAAGGGGCTGTGTTCTATGTTTATTAGGCATATTTCCTTCATAAAGGAGGTCACAGAAATTGTTTTATATCACTAGAGCTGGACCAATCTCTCCAAAATTATGGATCATTCAAATTCCACATGGGAGTAGTGGCACTCATTTCCATCTCCACGTAAGATAGATGGAGAGCATTCTTTCCGGTGTCACTTCAGCTAATTTGTTAAGCTTCTTGCTTGCCCTGGTTTGTATCTGAGACCGAGGGCATCAATCCAATTCACTAGCGTCGATTTCTGGAGCAAATCACAGTTAACGCAACAATCGTATCTTCTTACTCGTCAATGCCAGCATCGATTCTTTGCAGAAGTAAATTCATTGCCTGAGAGTTGTTCACTGCTTTTGTTGTGAGTCGATTTGGACATGGGCTAAGTGTCAGTTTAATCCATAGGCAAGTGTAGCATACTTGGAGTTGGATCGATCTTGGAAGTCTCTTGCTTTGAGGGAAGGAATATTGCATTTTTGGGGAAAATCATACGGAAAACATGGGCCACCATGCGGGCCTTCATTTTTAAAGTAAAATATTTATGACATTTAATGATCTAAGTGTCTCAAAGTTGGTTGCACCCTAGCATAGGAATTGTTCAGTTTTGTTTAGTGTTGTCTTTGCAGCCTTAAAAGTTGTCGATGGTCAAAGTACTTTTGAAGAATAACCTCTCTTAGAGGTTTCATTGTGGAACCGACCATCACTTGTTCCTTTATGAATTGGTTAAAAAAGGGAAAATCATTATTTTATTGTAAGAAAAGAAAAAGTGGATCTAACCACTTTGAAGTAAGTTTGTTTTTCTTCTTGGTGGTATGTGGACACATAGAGGGTTTCAAATCCCCTTAGGGCCTTGCCTAGTGAGCAAATAACCTTGGAGGAAGCCTTTGGTAGCTAACGTGGACATCATTTAGTTGCTTGTGGAAGTTGGTGGGTCCCTGCTTGGAGGAAGCTTGAAGATGGTCTTGTAGACATAGCTTGGAGCATTTTTCTTCTTGGAAGAGCCTTCGGAGGCCACGTGGCATCATCTCACCATTTCATCCTTGCTTGTTGGAGCATTTCCCCTATGTTAAGGGCCCCATGTATCTCATCATTGTATAAGTGGTGTTGACCACCGTATTTTATTGTGTTGTTAGGATTCAGTTGCTTGTAGTGGGGCTTTTGTATTGTTTTACCTCACATTAGGCTAAAATTAAGGAAATAACGAATATTTTATTGTGTAAGGAAGTTGTAGCCTTTCTTATAAATAAAGAGGCACTTCCTCATTCATTTTCATGGTTGGACTTTGAGAGCTATCTCTCTTTTGGAGCTTCATCGATATATCTTTCTTTTGTGCAATTTATGGTGTTAAGGGTTCTTTCTATGTGGTGAAAGTGTTGTCAATTCTTGAATCTTCTTCTTCTTGGTTCTATTATTGTGCTCAAGGATTAATACTAGAGTATTCAAGTCATTCTACAAACATCTCATGATTGATCAAGGCTATTGGCTTGCACATTCTCCCTTGTTGGTTTGGGTGAGTATTTTAGACCTAGTCTAAATATGCATTTTGGCTCTTCAACAAGGGTTTCTAGGTACTTATCTTCACCACAATTGATCCTGTGGTGGCTAAGGGACTTCCCCCATTGGAGCTCCCTCTTGTAGACCTCGAAGTCTTATTGTTTATCCTAAATTAGGCGATGTGACTAGTGTATCCCATCCCCTAACCATTGAAGGAAATAGAGGAATTCTTGAAGGGCATTCTTCTTGACCTCACTTGTCATTTGATTCACCTTGATGCCATTGCCCTAGTTGGATACTTGCACCGATCTCCTCAGTCTCCCATCACTTATTCAAAAAACCTTAAAAGCTACAACTTCGTTTTGCTAAGGCTATCTCTTGCAAATCACATTGTGCCCTCATTGCCATAGCCTAGCTAGCAATCCTATCTAGAGACACCCTTTCAAGTTGGAGAAGAGCCAATCACAAATGCATAGAGGTAGTTAATGTGGTGACAATGGATAACCTCTCAGGTAATTGTGAACTAGTAGCAATCTTTGGGGATTTAACTACATGTGCTAGTTTGTATGGTAACAAGGAACCATGTAATACTCATGCATAAAACAACAAAGAAATGGACGAAACTTCTCTCAGAATCCTTCCAATGTGACAAGATTGTCCTTCTATGGCCCTAATAACATGTTCTAGTTATTCCATACATCATTAGCAACATTAAAGATGAGAATCGAAAACCGCTTACAATTGGAGAAGAAAACCCTTGTACTTCAATTGCTCCATAAGATATCATGTTTATGCTTCAAAGGGAAAAACGTTCTCATTATCCAACATTGATGAATGAGTGGGAAAACCATCCCTTATATAGGTTGTAGCTCAACGCACTTTACAATTAAATATTGTTGAAACCCTAACCTCTTAACAACTTTCTAACTAATTTCTAACCAATTCATAAAAGAATGGTCAAAGTCATAATTACAATGCAAGGTACAAAGGCTCTCTTTTCACTCCCTTGAGGAATAAATAAACATTTTCTTTAACTTCCTCGACAAACACCCAAAAAGTGGATCAATCCACTTTATCTTCTCAATTATAACCCCTCTTTAGCCACTTTTAAAGTGCACATCGAAACACTTCCAAAGGCTAAAAGGCCACCTAATTTTCTCAAATAAAATATTAAAACCATAACTTGTTAAAAAGTAACCACTCAAAAATTCTTGACCAAGCTCAAACCATGTAGGCACATGAATGAAAAGGTGCCCCCAACGAATGAAAACAAAGAATAGGTCCACATCATCTTAAAAGTAGCTTCCCATTTCAATGGAGACTCCATGAAAATGGATGCAACTCTATGAAATGGGCACTTACAAAGAAAACCAAGTCTATATAAAAGGGGATGGCCCCAAGAATTCACTCCATATGCCAACGCCGTCTCATGAAGCGTGACCCACATGGTAATTCAACTAAATCTTTGATTAACCAGCCCATAATCGATGGCATGCTTCCACGATTCAGTGTTAAACAGCTCCATGATTTCAAGGTAATGTGGCTACGGACCACTCAACAACATGTCAATCTCAACCAAGGGAAAATTCCAAACTTATATCTTTGTTTAATCATTCAAGAACCAGACTTTACTCCAACCTCTGCAATCAAGACGAGAGTTCATTCAGTCAACGGTTTAACCCATAAGACAGAGAGTATCCATTACAGTGGAATCAAAATTATAATAGTTCTTGTCTTAATTTGCTGCAGATTGGAGGGCACATGTATAGCCCGTAACCTTCTTTGTGGGTTATGATTCTGTGCATTCATTGCGGTTTCTATTGAGATCAAGTTCATGCTACAGCTTATGCATGAGGATGGTATTGATAAATTATACGATTTCTTCATAAACTGCACGCTCGTGGGTTATAGAACAAGTATGCAAGTCTCTGGAGCTGCAAAATCATGGGTTACCTGCTGTAGATCTAGGCCACATCATAACCTTTAATAATCAACCTTTCATTTTGGGCTTACTTCCTCAACTGAAAAACTCTAAAAGGTGATACACGATCCAGAATGTTGTGAAAAAGGAATCATCAACTGAATACTAGAAAGAACAAAGCCACCATAACCCAGGGTAGCGACAACCATGAAGAGTTCTGCATGTTGATCTTGAGGTTGAGCTGAAGCTGCCTGGAAATGTCCTTAGCCATGAATTTGAATTTGCATTTGAACTGGTAACTCTTCATTCATGGAAGAACTGGTAACTCGTGTGATGTCAACTCAACTTCATACTGGACACTGCTCATGTGAAACAAGTCTGGAACCTTATGACGCTGGGCAGATTTAGGAAAAAAAACCCGCCCTATGAATCTAGGAAACTACACCTATACTGTTGATATTGTCTAGGCACAAAGATATTTCAATAGCTAGTGGCAAGCTTTTTTATTCATTTGGAAGGCAGTAACATAGGCAAGATACCCCTTGGTCATACTTGTGACTACATCTTGCACATAGCCGCATTTCTAATAATATATTGGATCTTATTGTATTTGGATGGCAGTGTAAGCCACCGGTAAGCATATAAGTGAAAGTGACCACTGTCACCTTAGTCACTTGTTCCCAACTACTTCGGAAGTCAAGACCTCCTAGGGCAGAGCCCTATTTGACCTTGCAAAGACACTAAGTTGAAGTGTTTTCTTTCAAGATTGTTAGAGATCAGTGCCTAATGGAGTCAAATCATAAGAGTGGGAATGTTATATTGATTGTGGTTGAGAAATAATGTCAGTGTAGTTATTAATGCAGTAGCATATCAGCCCAACAATAGGAAAATGTAACTTGAATATAAGCATTTATCATAAGTACGGCAGTACATGTGTTCAGTCTTCACACCCAATTTCGTATTTATATCAGCACTGGCCAAGTGAAGTAGATGAACAACAACAAGCATTCATAAAGCAACAATATTTCAGTCCTCTACTCAGGTGTCACGACAATGACCATGTTTTAACACGTTATCAGTATGAAGACAACTTATCAGTATTGAAATCATAGACAATGTGTAGCAGCAATTGTACAATAGTATCTTTCAGTCACTAATAGTTAGCAGCAATATGTTAACATGTATATTCAGTCATCACACTTTATAGCAGCAGTGCACATACTTGCATCATTCATGTATCAATTCTCATTCATGGGGATACTTAGTTGCACTATGTAAGAATGTTGTATATACCAGCAGAAAAGAGTTAGTATAGCAGCAGTAAATATTTAGTCATTTTATCACAATCATGTACAATTCATAGCAGCATCCAAGTATTAATAGTTTCTTTCATTAATCATAAGAGTATTTGTACTTTGAAATACTGACATCAATGTTCACGTGTAGGCTGAGTGCGAGAAGATACAAGGATACAAAACAGACTATTCGTTTATGACATTCTAACAGAGATTTGCAATAATCATAACAGCATTCATTAACCAAATCTGTGCATGTAATGTGACAAGTCCTAATTAGTGTTTCATTTAGTGACAAACTGTTGAGGCCTGGAAAATCGTAGGTGACAACAGTTAGGGATTCTCCCCAATAAACGTTCACAATTAGCCCGCTACTGTTTGGTATGAGGAATCTGTCCGGTTAACGGTCCGGCTACCATAGGTCAAGTAACAAATTAAAATGTTTTACTGGTTACGGCCCAGTCCACCATGTATATTTTTAGTTTTTTTTTTTTGTATTTAAGGTATGATGTGCAAGTTCCTGTCTAAAAACGCAAATTGATAGAGATAACGAGGAGGGTCACAATGTGATGCGCAGGTTTTTACCTCTCGTCTTAACTCTCTCGCATCTAAATCACAAATAGCAGAAAACTAACTATAACTAACTAAACTATCCCTAGGGAGCACAATTATCAGTTAACAATGAGTAATGTATTTCTGTGCATGTATTAGGAAAAATTACAGATAGTTGTTATTTATTTCTGAACACATGAACATTAAAAGAAATATGAACAACAAGATAACTTATTGTTAATTACAACCTTCATTACTCATAATGGAAATTTCACAGAATAAACTGGAGTACAATCATAACCTGAACAAAAATTCAATGAGTTAGAACGATCTCACAGTTAATGGAAGTAAGCTGAAAACGAAATAGTTCACATTCACTTGATCCATAGCAAAGCATTTCAAACATTCGACCAAACTTTCTCCAGCAGAAACTTATAATCTTTATTGTAAAAGGAAATAGTTCTTCTTACAATATACTCTCAAAAATTGCCTGGAAAAGAAGTCCCTTCTACCTCTAAGCTCTCCTATATTTATACAAAAAAGCAAAACTTTTGGGCTGCCCCTTAAGGACTTTTGGGCTTCCACAACCTTTCACTTCCAAAACTTTTGTCTCGTAGCATGAGCTCATAATTAATACAATATGTTACATTTTAAATTAAAACTTTTTAGAATACTCTATGAAGAGGGCCCAGCTTGGTTGTTGATGAACTTTTTCTATGCCTGGGCCTCTGCTGTTATGCCTTCATATCCAGAGGGTTCAAGAAAACAGATATTTATCTCATATTTGGCAGCCTGGTTCTTCACTCCTTCTATCCTTGCAGGACTCGGGCGCAGCTGATCCTCTAGTAGATGAATATTTACAGCTGCATGTGCAACTGCATTCTTTAAAATTTGTTCATCTAGATCCTTTACCTGTTGGATCTCTTGCTCGTCCTCCTGACATCTATTCTGTAGATGCTCTATAAACACTTTATGCTCTGGTATTGCGCCCAATCTCCTCTCTGCTGAAATTTGGCATCTATTGTATGTAGCCGGCACCCTCCTGCAATATTCGGCACATGCTCCTTTCGTTTTCTTTACCGTTTCTTGAATTCTTCTACAACATTGATTGCAAACTCCAATAAATCATAATCCTGCTTTAAACTCTGTCGATCTTTAACTGTTAGCTCCGTAGGAGAATCCTCGTTTGTTTCTATCCACACTATTCTTCTCGTTAGAATCTCTTGAGATCTGTCCAAAAAATAGGAAGTGGTATCCAAAATTTCTTCTAATCTGCTATCTATTTGTAAAATCTTACATCTTTCTTCCTTAATGCACATTTGTAACTGGTGGATCTTCCTTCTCTGAGTTAGAACATGTTCTTTTAACGGCTGGAAGTCTGTCTTCTGTTCCATAGCATCTTTCAATGATGCTGTCAATGAAGTATTATGTTCTTCTAGGCTTTCCACCTGCATTTGATATTGCTTTTCTCATTCTTCTGTAGTGGCCTTCTCTGCCTCTAACTCAGCAATTTTGCTCTGTAACTAGCCCTTCCCTACACTTAGATTTTCATAGGATACCTGAAGGTCATCTTTTTCAATTTTCAGCACTTGATGCTCTAGCTGTAACCTTTGTAATTCTGCTAAACTGTTCTGAGCATACTTTTCAGTTTTCTCTGCAAAAACTTCTAAAGCCTCCTTATTTGCCTGCAGAGTCTGGAGTTCTGTCCTTGAAGTCTTCACTTCATTCATCATGTCCTCATATTTCCTTTTCAGTTTATGACCTTCATCCCTCTCCTTCTTCAGCGTTTCTTTTAATTGTGTTGCGTTCTTTCTTGACTGCTCAAGATCCGTCATCAGCCTGTCTACATTATCTTCAGTAGCTTGGGTTAATGCCACCCCAGCTCTTGCTGTCAATCTTGGATCTGCATCTATCCCATACACCAAAGTCTTATCAGTTATCATCTTTCCGGATTGTCCTCCTGTTTCAACATTTTTCTCGGTTCTTTTTACAATCCTTTTCTTCTCCTCATCATAGAAAATAGTACTAAAATCAGGGACCTCCCCTTCTTTCGGCATGAAAGGAATCAAATTCATTCCAGAAAACACAGCTTGCCCTTGAGTGCTGCCAGAAGCTGCAACAGGCTCCTGGGGATCAAGATTATCTTGTCCATGCCCTTGATCTGTATGATCATGTCCCCCTTGTGTCTCTATCTGTTCAGTAGTCTGTTGGTCTTTTTGAGATCCTGTTAATCTCGGACCTTCACTTTCTTCTTGTCTTTTCTTTATCTCTGCTTCTTCATTTCTTTTCCTTTCCTCTTCTTCCTTCCTTGCTGCTTCTGCGGCAGCTCCCTTCCTTTCTTCTTCTTCATTCTTCAGCCAACTCTCTGCCTCCTGTGCTAGCCTTCTAGCATCTTCTTGTCTCTTTTTGGCCTCTTCTTCTTCTACTGTCTTAGTTTTCTCTGAAGTTTTGCCCTTTCCGCCCATAGTAGCTATTTTTTGTTTAAATCTCTTTTTTAGGGCGGTCATGTTCTTTGCACTCCTAAATGTTTCCTCATCCTTGTCCCAAAAGTTGGTATATTCAAAATGAATGATTGCTTCCTTGCAGTGATCTGCCACCTTATTTCGGGAGTCATTCCTGTGAAAGTTCATTTCACCAAAATGGAAATGCTCCAGCTCTTGAACAAACTCTGCAGTCTCTTTTACCTTGGAAAACTTATAACTTCCAAGCCAGAAAGGTATTGCGGGGTAGGCTGCCTTCTTAAGTTCAAAAAGAAAATTTCCAACACCATCAATATAGACCTACCTAACTGCCTCTTTGTGCAGTACATAGTCAGTGGCATACTTAGGGAGTAGAGAAGGTGCCCTGGAACCACCATACATTCTGATATACATTCCTTCCTCGATCAAATAATAGTCTCTGTATTCCTCAATGACCTTGAATGCTTCTTCAGACATGCAGTTGCATTCAGTCAGGAAAATTAGGGTGTACAAAGGCATAATAAATTGTTCACAGATTTCTCTGTAGTAGCTATAGTATTTGTGGGCCCAAAACAATCTATATGATGTGTATACCGGGGTCCTATCCCTATCCCAATTACACCTCAAGGCTAGAAAAGACTGGGTACACAGTAAACAATCAACTAGGATAGAGCTCATGTAGAACTCTGATTTCTTCTGTGACACCCCTCCCAAGGCTGCGGATATGCATGCTGAGAGGCTATTAGACACTATGTTTGACCAATTGAAAATGGTCCCCTGAGTAGCCACATAGAAAATGATTGGTATCCATCCTATTATGAAGCTTTTTCCGTGAGCTCTCCCAAAGATCCTATTCAGCATTAGTGCAATGAATCTATAGGGAGTCTGGAGAGTAGATGTATCATACTCTCCTGAGGGCCTGGTTCGAAAGTTCTTCCCTGGTATCATCATTCTTTTAACTGTTTCTACCAGGTCCATAGTTGTCTCTTTCAACCAGCTCTCTATCAAATAAATCTGAGCAGTAGGCAGGTGATATGCCATAGAGACGTAAGCAGTGCTATATGCAACGTAACCTTGCTTAGCAGTATTTTCAAGGATCATCGTAGTCACATCTGCCCTAGGCAGAATCCAATCGATCACCTCTGAGCACGGGAACAACTCAAGTCTTGTGGCTACTTTCATGAGATCCGATTTCTCAATGTTTGCATAAATGGTTAACTCTTCAAATCCTGCATCAGGTACATTCTGATTTGCAATTATCCTGTATATCTCTCCCCATTTATAATCCGGTTCGACCCCGGTGGTAGCTTTGGTATCTTCATATATGTTGTAATGTCCTCTTCCTTTTAGGCCCTGAGGCCCATACCGCTAACCTATGTGATTCCTGTGGGTTCGAGCGGTTACTGATAACTAGGGAATCAGATCGGGACTGATGCCATCCATAGAAGATCTACGGCATCCTCACTTGGTCAAGAAGGGCCACCTGGGCCAAAGGAAGGCCACCTTCATGCATGACCATGCTCTTCTCCATGCTCCATGCATGACCATGCTCTTTGCATGCAAGTCAACGGCAAATTAGAAGATAAAGTGACCTAATTAGGTCAAAGATTAGGTTTTGCGCAGTTGAACTTTATAAATAGAAGGTAAAGCAAGAGGAGACCTCACTTATGATTATTGATTATTTTGGGAGCACTTGGATAGCAGCACAGCGTGCAGCACAGCAGTTGGGGTTGGAGACGGAGTCTTCAGCTAACAGGATTTTGGCAGTGAAACATCTGTCCTAGTCTTATTCCAGGTAACCCATACTGGTTCACCACTTGTTCTTCATTTCATTCATCAGTTATATAACACAGGGTATAGATTGTTGCAGAGGCACGGTGCAGCCGTAAGAGGGGGTTTTCAACCAGAAAGCCCTAATAAGCTATTGGGCCTTCGGATCTCAGTTTCCTTCCGAAACTCAGGCATCATTCTCACCAGCAGCTTCATACTCCGGTACCCAGTGACTATCAGCTCCATCTGAGCTCATCCGAAGGAGTTATCAGCATTTCCAGACCACCAGGGGCGTGAGCAGCCGCCTCAGAGAACCAAGTCGCTATCATACTTAGAGGGTTAAGAACTGCAGTATTTTCCAGCCAATCTCTTCGGCACAGCGAGGCTATCAGCCCTGCAAATCGGCAGATCCATCGGGCCCCTCCTTCCTGGAGGGCGTCACCTTTTTCTCTGCTTGGGCGTCTTATTGCTGGAGCATTCACCGGAGACGGGAGAGATCAGTTCCTCTCCGATCCAGATCTCAGTACTTGCAGACTTTATCTGCAGCAATTCAGCCAGTTATCAGTGGTAAGTGTGTATCCTATCTCACAAACCCTAACCCTAATTTTTCCTATAAAATAGGGATTTTTGCCTTGCAGTTTGTAAGCCCAGTTGTATCCGCATAATTGTTTAGAAATAGAAAATATCGAGATTTGGGATATTTCAGAGGTATCAGAGTTGTTTTCTTGGCCAGCTGTGGGCTTAAGAGATGAAAAGTAGATGAATACAGAAGGAGATCCTTTTGTAACTTATAGGAGGAGGAAGAGTAGATACACAGGAGAATTTGAAGATATCCAGCTAGCGGATAACAATTCAGACATGGAACAGATAGGTATTCATGCGGATAGGGGAAAAGGAATGGGAGATGAGGAGGATCGGATGGACTTTCGCAACTTGGTCTCTGCATTGCAAGACTTAGCGAAAGGACAAAAAGAAGTCCTCAATGCAATCAGTAGACTGTCAGCGAAACCGGAACCAGGTATCAGCAGTACACCCCCTTCACCGGTAGAGCGGGGATCTTCCAGCGGCAGTGGAAAGATGGCGTACACCAACATCCAGAACACTCCCCACATATACTGCAGACCTACTATCAGGCCTACCATGCCTCACTTCTTGGCAGATACAGTAGGGGGCCCGGTCATGCAGGTAGAGCCCAGCGAGCCTTATGGGGCTTATTTGCAAGAGTACACAGACTTAGGAGATGAGTTTCATGCTGCTATGTCTTTCTCAGACTTCTACAACATGAAGAGCAGGAACAGGCCCAGGAATTTCAACAAGGGTTTCAATCACAACTATGAGCTGCAGAAAACCTTGGGTAGGTTAACCATCCCAAACTTTGATGGGACTCGCGGAGGATCAGCAAGAACATGGGTCCAAAAGCTGGATACCTATTTCCAGCTCAACCCCATGACAGAGACAGACGCCATTAAGTTGGCTACACTTCACCTGGACGGAGAAGCTCACGAATGGTGGTACCACGGACTGGTGACATTGGGTCACAACACCATACATTCTTACGGTGAGTTCACTCAGAAACTCATGGAGAGGTTCGACAGGAAAGATCCAGAGATCCATTTCAAGGAGTTGGCTCAACTCAAGCAGACTAGTAGCGCAGAATCATTCATTTCAGAATTTCAGAAGCTAGCCGTTATGGTAACAGATGTCTCAGGGAGCAGACTGACTATGTTATTCACTGAGGCCCTCGTAGAGCCACTACGGGGATGGGTGAAAGCCTACAAACCCCTCACTCTGCAGGATGCTATTAGCAGGGCAAGGGATCTTCAGGATTCGGTTCCCAAAAACAAATTCCCTATGAAAACCAATTTTCCTGTTAGGGACAAGGACAGGAAACCTTTCCAGCAGGATGTGCCCAAGAAAACCTGGTTAGATGAGGACACCAGGAAAGATTTGAGAAGGACACCTGCCAGGAACCATGGGTTCCAGGACACAGGTGCTTAGGGAAGGCAAAGGCACATTACATTGAGGTGTATTCAGACAGTGACGAGGATGACGATGAGCAGGAGGCCACAGAAGAGGAATCACACCAGGGTGATGCACCAGAGGAAGTCATTGCTACATTGTCTGGAGTACCAAGGTTCCATACTCTCAGGGTCAGAGGAGTAGTGCAGGGTCACAGAGTAGGAGTTCTGATTGATGGGGGAGCCACCCACAATTTCATTGACTCCGCTTGGGTAGCCAAACGAGGTATTCAGACCGAGAAGTTCGAGGGATTCACTGTATCAGTAGCCGGGAACTCCAGCATGGAATGCAACTACTGGATCCCAAAACTGAACGTTGCCTTGGGTAACTATCAGATGACAGACTCTTTCTATGTCGTGGATGTAGCGGATACTCATGTGGTATTGGGTGTTCAGTGGCTTTACTCTATAGGAAAATACACTACAGATTACAGGGCAATGGAAATGGAGTTTCAGGGGCCAGATGGCAAATGGGTAGTTTTGAGGGGCATGAACACTTATCCCCCAAAACCGGTCTCATCACAGAGAATGGAGGCAATGCTTCGACAGGACGATATAGAATGGGCTGCAGAATGTTTTGTCACCTTCAGGAAACCCCCAGAGACCAACTCACAACACCCCAGTGACATTCAGGCCTTGCTACAGAAACACGAAAAGGTTTTT
>LPNX010450934.1:4557-24861 GCA_001517045.1 Pseudotsuga menziesii
GGATCTACAATTAAAGCTTTCAACAAATCCATTCTACTGGAATCTACTCGCACATGTATGCTGGAATCCCACTCTAGAGGAAGACTTGTCGACAAGGAAGCTATTTCTTTTGTATTGATACCCAGGTGCTTAGGGTATCTTTGATATTCTCTACTTGTTCTGTTTTTGTTTTTGAAGTATGTGTATGCTTTGTACTGAGATTGTCACTTGTTTCTTGCTGACCCTTGGAGTATTACAGTGCTGACTGAAGATGTAAAAGGTTCTTTTGATTCAATTGAATACCAAGGAACTGTTTTTTTCGATTGAAGAAAAGAAAAAGAAAAAGGAATCTATTTCTTTTGTAATATATATCATCCCTTTTTTATTGTGCTCACCTATATTATCAATGCTCTGACGATTTGCTCCTGACCCAGTGAAGTTGTTACTATAAGTGTGACGTGGAAAACCTGCCGCAATCAAGGAATAGTCCAGGAATTGGAGTGGATTCAATTTTTTTTATACATCAAAGCCTTCTTATGTTGATTGGAACAAGTTTCATCATTGGGGCTTTCCTCCACTGAAACAGATGTTGACTGATCTGAATTAGCTTCACTGCACTCTATCATTTTCAGTATCTTCCCCATCTGAAACAGATATTATCCGTGGTATGGTAGATGTTTGGTTCTGAGCTGCTTTTGCCAATCCCTCGTAGTATTCCAAGAGACATTTTGCAATGCCAACATTAGCTTCTACATTTTTGTCATCAAATCCTCCTAGGAATTTTCTCATGATAATTTTGGATTGATCATATATGTTCTTCATTTTACCAATTAAAGAACCATCACTTCCAATGTTATGATTGGAACTATCACTTCTGTCACTTTCCAGGCAGGATCCCATCAATATTGAAAGGAGATCCGGATACTGTTTCATAGCTATCAACAGGGATACCAGTTGATGATAGAGCTTGTTCCTTGCACATATGTCTAACATGGAATCATTGATCATAAAGTATTCTAAAACTCAGTTAAGAATATTTTCCTGAATTAGAAGAACATAGGCTGATAAACCTAAGAAAGGATGAGAGCCATGAGACTGTTCCATAGCTTTGTTGTTAAGAATATCTATTGATGATGTCAATGTTAGTTTTGTACCTAGGAATTTGTTCCCTAAGTGACTTTTTGCCTAAGTCACTTAGAAAGGGGAAAAAGGTGACCCTCACATTAAAAGCTACTTAATGAGACTTTATAAAGTTAAAGTCACTTTTTGATAAATTTATTTAAGTGATTTAAATAAATGTGGTTTTTACTCTCATTGAATCTTAACCATTGGATTGGATATTTCTCCACCGTTGAATCAGATTCCCACTTAGGGTTTAGACAAAAAGGGTTGAGGGAGGCAAAACACTTCACTTTTTCATTTTTTTGGAGAAGGAGAGACTGAGCTGAGAGAGAAGGAGGTCGAGCTAGGGCATTGGCATGATTCCCAAGAAGAGAGACTGCACAGAAATCGAGGGTATGGACTGCATTAATTGCTGGCACAGTTTTCGAGGGTGTACGGATTGCATTTATTTCTGCACAAAAATCGAGGGTGTATGGACTGCATTTAATGCTACACAAAAATCGAGGCCGTACAGTTGTACGGACTGCTGTTATTTTTCTGCACAGTTTTCAAGGCTTTGCTGGGCATGTTTTTCAAGATTTTGAGATGAAATCTTGGGTGGAGATAAGTTAAATTTTCACTGTATTTCTGTTCTGATATTTTGCTGAAGATAATAAAATCTCTCTCTCTCTCTAACTGGTTTTCCCCGTGGGGGTTTTTCCAGGGCTTGATTTTGGCCAAAAATATCTGAGTCTATCATTTTATGGTGTGATTGTTAAATGTGTTTTTCAGCCGGTTAGTGTATTTTACTGTGTGTTTAATTGTTCAATAAAATTTCATAAGTAACCTACAGCCAATGCAAAACCGGCTGTATGTGAAAACCACGAAATGTTGACATAAACCAGCAAACAGTAAAACGCAGAATTTCTTCAGTCAACATATTTTTTACCCGACAGTCGAGTTCCTTTTCAACATTTCTCATTTTCTCGTCAAGGTTAGTTTCACTTCTGCAACCACCAAATCCAGTACCAGCACTCCAGACAGTTTTCTTCCCATGATTTGTTCTATCAAAAGGGGACCAATAGCCACCCATTGATACTGTAGTTGTCCAGTCATGATCAAAATCATGAGGTGCAATGCTAAGGTTGTTGTTAGAGTTAACATTTACTGGGGTATACTCAATAGAGCTAACAGCTATTGTGGTGTAGCTAGAGTTAACAATTTCTATGGGATAGTCATCAGAGTTACCAGTTTCTGTAGCATACTCATGAAAGTTGACATTTCCAATTGTGTACTCATTAGAGTTGGCATTTACTATTGTGAACTCATTAGAGTCAACATTTACTGTTGCATACTCTTTAGAGTCGACATTTCCTACTGCATACTCGTTAGAGTTGACATTTCCTGTTGCATACTCGTTAGAGTTAACAGTTCCTTTGGTGTACTCAGTATGAATTGATTCAAGATCTGCCATTATCCCATAGATTCTGTAGTTTTCTGCTTCCTTGCAAACATGACTACCTCTCCTTCCTTTTCTTTCAGACTGGGAGTTGGACAACCCACATGCAGCACACCAAGAAAAGTCATATTTTGTACATACACAAAAGACTGGAGAATGCACATTTCCATCCCTTAGTAGATTCTCCAATTGATTTACATCATCATCAGTCTTTTCCTTCCCTGTAAAACCTCTATTCAGTATGGAAACTGATGAAAGAAAATAAAATAGAGGACAATAATTCAATTATCTATGTACATTTGTGGTAGTTCTGGATGAAGAGGACCATAAAATAACAACTGATTCGTCTTCCCTTGCTATCTATATTCATCAAAAAGGATATAATCCTATAGATTTAAATTTCCAGTTTGCAAGCTTGAAATCATGATTTATTTCCCCACTCTGTTAAAACATAAAAGCAGCATACCTTTTCCTTTGCTGGAAGACATCCTCATAGATAATATTTCCTTCTTCTGCTGACACCTGATACAATTGATCATATCCGACCTCACCATTGAACCGTAAATATTTTTGTAAGCAATCCACAGTGAATTCTCATAGTTTTGCACAGTATCAACATCAAGCAGCCCAACTAAATTTGTTTTATTGAGCTCTAGTCCACACCTACCACATAGTAAGAAATATAAATATATTTTCTCAATTATAAAAGTTAAGAAAATTTCTCCCTTTTCTTGAGAAAAAACAGAGTTAACAAGTACAAAATATATGGGGAATACAAGAGCTTAACATATCCAAGAAAATCACTATCATATCAAAGAAATACATGAGAGAATAATTAATTGGTAAGAAAAGAGAAGATGCTTAAGATTTGTTGAAGAGGACAACCAAGCACTTTTTAGTAGCATTTGTCATGTTAGTGCTAGTTGAATCTACTTCACGTATTTTGGCAATATCATTGTCTAATGCAAGTCTTTGAGAAATTTCCTCAGGCACCTCGATGCCCACTCAAATTTTCTAGAATCATTTTCCCTAAGACAATTGTGAGACAGTTGATGTTTTTCCTCCAAAAAGTGTGAGATAGAAGACAATTGTGAGACAATTGTGGCAAAATATTGTCCTCGTATAACTAATGTAAGACAAATTTGCGACAGAAATTAATCATGTAGTTTTGAAGGTAAATTTGTAGTGAAAATTCCTTTTTTGAGGAGTATTAATTAGTTAGTTTACTTGGCATGAAAAATACACATATCAATACAACAAGGTCCAAGAAATATGCTAACATAAGTGGATCTTTTTCAAAATTTGGTGTGAAAAAACTTAAATGTGTAATCATGTCTAGATGCATTTTGATTGCCTAAACTCCAACTACCATGTTTAAGGTCAAAACAGCACAACCAGTCAAAAGTTTCCACAAATGCCTTGTAAGATGCTTATACATTACCTTGGGCATTGCAATTGTACAGGAACTTTCTGGGTTTAACACACATCCAAAGTAACTTATTTTGAGAATACCAACTTATGAAATATATAAATCAGGTAAGGTATGTGATATGTATTATCATTATGCAATAACTGTAAAAACCTTCTATAAGTCGCATATGCTTGAAATGGGAATTTGATAGTGTAGGCTCCATTTTGAAATTGTAGACAAGATTCTTAGATAGGTATTTCCTCTGTAGTTCTTACATCTGTAAGCTTCATGTTCTTGGGATATCACTTTTTACAAATGAAGCTTTAACAGTATCCGCTTAAAATTTCAAAAGAACTCCCTGTTAGGAAATAGGAGAGGAGAAACCAAAGACCAAATGTACAGTGTGGCTGTAATCCATTCTGTGCAAATCCTCACCCAAACAGTATACCAACCGACACCAATGAGGTTTTCACCATCTCTTGTCATGCCATGTCGCTAGTTGCAATTATAGGTATCAGATTTAGCCTATTACAACTTCCATCTTTGCTAGACTTCCATTTTGAAATTGTTTATACCCGAGGTAAGAACAATCAAGTTGTCGATTATCCTTCATACAAATATGAAGGGAATCTATTGTTCTGCTATGCACCCTAGACTGCCGATTTTCATTATGACTACTGTCCAATAACACTTCTCTACAACTCCTCCCATACTAGAAGAGTCCAGAAGTCTCATCCCACCATAAAGCTCCAAGGGGGCACCTTAGTGTACATTGACTAGATTTTTCTTCAATATTATTCTACCCTTGAAGAAAAGGTTCTCATCGAAGTTGAAGGGACACCACCAAGCTTCCCTTGCCAGCCAGCCAAAGAATGAAAGTTAACCTCAGGGAGTTCACCTGCAATTGTGAAATCAGCTAGCGATAAAAATATGAAACCGAAGGCAAAAGTATGAATGAGGAAAGAGTATGTTTTTCCCCTAGTATTTTGCTACTTTAGTAGTCTCATATAAATTTATGTACACTATATACAGAATTTGGATAGCAAAGGGAAGGAAATCCCTTTTCTTTGTGTAGAAAATGTAAGTTCAAGTTCCACCTCCTCTTTATGGATAGTACCCAACCTAAGGAGGGGATGATCCCCACTCATTATTAACTCTTAGATCTCACAACCATGAAATCTATTTTGGATATGTATAGTAACCGAGCCTATTGCAACCACTACAAATTCCTTACCAAATATGGGAAGATGTAACAATAGAGTTTATTATCAGATTTTAGATATCCAACAACACATACCATGTTTCTAGTCCCTGATCTAACCATATATGTGCAATTTCTGCCAATTCAGGCCACATTTTTTGAATCCAAATTGGCTACTACCTACATGAATCAAATACAGAAGTTGCATGCATTTTCAAAGACAACTGTCTCCATCATTGCAAGTTCACAAATACAAATAGGGAGTTATTATGGCTTGTTGTAAGAGAATTCAACATAATACAACCTACAGTCACTAAACAAATGACAACACAAAAATTGTGAACAAATGCCTTGAACGATATCTCTGTTGCTATGCTGGTGATAACCCAAAGAAATAGTTTCACTAGCTCCATTATCAGAATATCAGGACAATATAATGACTATTCCACTATACTTATATTTCTATTTATGATTCTTTATGGGTCTCTACCTCATTGATTGACCTCCTCAAAACTCTGTCTAAGTCCATATGCACAAGGCTTCAGAATGCAAGCCACTGGCATTTTGAAAAACCTGAGTGTTACACTAATGCTCAAACAAGAATGAGGCAAAAAAACCCCGTACCCTAAGAACATCTCCAATATGTTGGGGACTTCATTGGAGACTTGGCTATGTCCTGCAATATGAGAGGGGATTAGGATGATTTTTCTCAATTTTGGTAGAACTAAGAATCAAGGCATTCTAAACTCAAATCTCAATATACATAGCTTAAGATGGATAGAAACAAGTACCGGCAAATGAGAAAAACAAAGTAATGCAGTCCGATAGATTAGTCTGAGTGGACAAGAACCACAACCAAAAAAATACTAAAAGAAACCCTCTTAAGTTTCCTTTTATCTCTAATATCCCACGCAGGTACCCTCCTTACTATTAAAATTTCCAGATCCACCCGTAATTCCCACTCTAACCAAATAGAAAGACCATAAAACCTTAATTAAGCAAGCAACGTCCAACCATAGTAATAAAAGTCAGGAAATTGGCACTATCAAAAAGTGTAGATTTGAGAGGCAGTAAGGCCCTGGTCAACACATCTCACGAAGTTAAGAGGATGATTTGCAGCAGATGTTATAGATATTTTCACCACCCTAGGTGAATCACACTTTGTATGGCCTTCCCCTGTCCCGCTGTAGACTCTTTAGACCCCATGGACCACATTTTATCCTTTGATGTATCATTGATCATCCCCAAAAAATATATAAAAATGATATACGTGGATTTTAACCCGATAACCGCGTACATACGCGGATCTGTCCTTGATAACCGCGTACATCGGGATGTGTGAATAAATCCAAATTCTTTTGGAGTTTTCCTTGACTTGGATCCAACTCATTTGACTCCTGGCCTTCCATATGCCTTGAGATCGCTCGGATTCGACCCTTCATTGTCCCTTTTGAAGCTATATAAGGAACCCCTTGATACATTGAAAAGATATAGAGAGATTGAAGAATTGAAACTATAGTCCATTGTTTCCAGAGCTATACTTGAGTCTGCATCCCTTTGTCCCTTTGGAGCACTTTTTTGTTCTTCCCAAGCTTGCCTTTGCTAGTGAGCTTGCTATCGAGAGATGGAGGATTGAGGTGGTGGAGGCCCAAGTGGGGGATTTAGTTTCTTTGATTCGCAGACGTGCTGTCAGAGGTTGTATCTATCTTGTAATCTCTGATTTATATTAATAAGAACTATCTTTTCCTGTCCAATGATGTGTATTTGATTTAATGTTGTATCCATTGGAATATGTCAAATGCTTATACATTATTGATTATATATGCTAGAATAGATCTAACACCATGATATATAGTATGCTTGTATTGTTTACTTGTTGTTGAGGAAGTATCATATCAATTCAAGCAGAAGATTGGAAAGCTCAACGGGGATCTACTTCAATCGTCTGGAATAAGGTACGAGGCCCGATCCTTTAGTGTTAGATGTTTTATTTCTATTGCATATTGGGAAAGATTGATTTCTGGAGTCAAGTCTGTCTGTTGTGGTACCCCAAGCAGTAGGAATTTCTCTCTGTAACAGAATTGGCGACTCCGTTGGGGAGTTCCTAGTAGTTGTCCTTTGGGGGTGATTTGCTTGGCATTCAATGTATTTGAAGTGCTCTTTCTCTCTTGTTTCTGTGTCGGGTCTGGGGGCATGTATGCCTAGTAGAGTCTGATTGGAGTGAAGTCTGTCTCAGCCTGCTTGTTTGCCTTATTTTATGTACCTTTTTCTTCCTGTACGTGGGTTTTTGATTTACAATCGTGTATACACGTGGGTTACTTTGTGATTTCCGCGTATACACGCGGGTTTACTGCGAACAGTCGCGTATACCCTGGATTTTTCCTTTTTGTGGAAGATTGTGAGTTGCTAGGTGAATGCTGTTAGTTGGTGAGTCTCCTTTGGCATTGCCTAAGTCTGTTTTGACCTCTGTTTCTGACCAGAAACGTTTTTTTTAGCCTAATTTTTTTTTTAGGAAAGTTCTTGTCATGGCATTTTCAATTTTTTGTTTGAGATTAGTGCATTAGAGTTCTTTTACCTTAGTGCTGTGCTTGGATGCTGTTTATGTGTGCTTGCAGAGTCTGAGGGTGGTAGAATCATTCTTTTGCTTTTTGCATCTCTTATATTTTCAAAAAATCCAAAAATATTTGCTTATCATCATGCATTGCATTTTGCACTTTGCATTGTACTTGCACTAGCTCTATATTTGCTTTGGAGTACTAGTTAGGACTTCATATAGGAAAATTTGCATTGTCATTTGAAGAAGAATTGTGCATTTCACGTAGTACGCATATCCTGTTTACATGGACACAATGCATTTGCATTGATTGTTACGGTGTGCATTTTACTTCTTGTTGCGTCATAACACCACTAGTTGCACGACCATATCCTATTTTTGAGTAATAAAGCCAACTAAAATCAACGCTAATTAAAATGAATTACACTCTTTTTCTTTCTAGGGTGCACCAACAAGCTTAGGTTTTAGGATCTTGGAATAGTTCATTGTAAGTTAATTCTCCAAGATCACTAAACAACAACATCTAGGTGTCTGTCCAGGGAGTGTGTGAAATCCTTGGTTTAACCATCGTTCTCAGGATCCTCCTCTCAAAAGGGAGTTAAGCACGAGGTAGTGTGAGCGGTTGTTGATTGGGATGACCCCTAGTCGATAACTGAGTAGCACCGGTGATATAGCCAGGATTGTATTCGTATCTGGGGACTCTCTCGGGAGTTTCGGGCTTTTCTACCCTGCCCATACGGTCAATCCCGCCTGCGACTGTCTGCCTGAGATTTGATTATATTGAGGTGACCTTAGTGACCTTACCTAGGATATCGAGGGGGTACGTGTAGAGGTTATTTTGCATGTGTCTTGGCCAGGTTGGGGTCGGATAGCACAGTCACTTTATGCGTTGAAGCTGAGGGCCACAATAATTGGTTTCGAACCTCCGCTTGTGGTGACAAGGGCCTCTCAAGCCTATCCTAGGCGAGACATACCGGCCACATTCGGGAGCTCACTTATCTAGCCCTTGTTTGCTTGCATTTGGCTTTAGTTTTTATTAGTGATTGCTCTGTGCACGCTAGTTGGCCTAGGGTTTACGTAAATAGAGAGTCTTTGCTATTTTTGTTGAGTCATTGTGGATTCGAGTGCGGTTCCACGTCGTTCTCGTCGGTTAGCAGGACTTCTGCCTTCCACTTCTCCTCCTCCTTTGGGAGAGGGGTCTAGATAGTCCAGGCGGACTATGTCTCACACTGATTCACAAACCATGGAGGATCCTTCAGAGAATATTCCTGAGCCACCTCCTCCCATTCGTGTTGCTGATGGGGAATTTACTCCTACATACGATCCTTCACCTGACCTAGTTGAGTTCGGTCCTGTGATTTCCCAGATAGGATCTTTGCATGATAGACCTACTCACCCTAGGGATGATTCCCCATTTTCGTATTACTAGTATGGAATGCCAGAAGATGCTGAGACTCACTTTCCACCCGCCAGTACTAGCTACGGTAGTTATGCTACGACTGGTTTTCCTATGCACGATTTGACATTTCATGTTGAATCCGATTTTGAGCCTATCACTATGCCTGGGGGCATTCCCATCCCTTACCTTGCGGAGAGGTTTGGAAGTATGAGTCACATTGCACCTTCCATCCCAGTGGTGGAAGCTACATCTTATCTCCCTCCTAGGTCTAGAGTTAGTGATCCCATTAGGATACCAGGTTCCAGATGAGTGACGATAGGCACTAGTACATTTCTTCTTACTGAGATTCCTTCATCCTCGGTTCCGAGTTCTTCAAATATACATCCTCCACCTTATCCATGTGGTCCTTCGAGTCAATATATGGCTACGAGTCAGGTCCGTACTGCGATTACTAGACCCATTGTGTCTCACGTTCATATACCACCTGTTTCTTCGGGAGGCTATAGTCACGCTTCTAGTGGTCAACTTCCTACATCCGGGGCATATATACCTACTTCGGGTATGTATGTTCCCCCTTTAGGAGCTTATCTTCCTACCTACAGAGTATCCCATGGGACATCGCATGCGATGACCTATGGCCCTTATTACGGGACACAGTATGGACAGGTTACTTCACCTAACGGAGGCAGGTATCAACAACCTGCTTATTCTCCTAACTATGGCTTTGTAGCTGCTACTAGTCAAGGTCCACCTTATCATGGTACTTCCACGCCACCCTATACGGGTTAGACAGGAGGAGGACACTATGGCCAAGGCCATGGTGGTGCTCAAACCTATGTGAACCAGGGAGCGGTCCATCGACCTCATCATGCTAAGCTCCCTTTCCTCGCGATGCTCAACCTTCCTGACTTATCAAGACTTACGAACGATCCCGTGGCTCATGACCCGGCTTGGCCGGCTGTCCCTACGAAGCTTCCTTCGGACATCCCTAAGTTTGAAGGAAAACTGGGAGAGGATCCGAGCAAACACGTTACCACATTTCACCTTTGGTGCTCTTCGAATTCGTTACATCAGGACTCAGTCCCTTTGCAACTATTTCAATGCACCCTCACAGGGCCCGCTGCGAAATGGTATATAGACTTACCAAAGGGAGCCTTTACCTTGTTCGATGATCTTGCGATTACTTTTCTTAATCACTTCCAACTACCAGTACGGTATGATGTTGGTACTGAACTCTTGTCGACATTTCGGAAAGATAAAGCCACCCATATTTTTGATCATATTCAGGAGTGGCATAGACGGAAGAGATTAATTAAAGATTTTATACCGCCGGAGTTCCTTCTCGAGTGGTTCCTCAAGTCTTTATTGCCGTATATCATGAAGGATGTTTCCACATCCGGAGTGCAGAATGAGGAACAAGCGATCTTTAGGGTGCAGGAACTAGACTTGATCTATGCTCAGTCTGGTTTGTTGTATGATATTATTCCCAACGCTCCTCGTTCTAGTTTCGATCCCAAGGTCAAACCTGGACCACATGCTGATGGCATTGTGGGTTGTGCAAGTGGGAAACCTGCGGATTCGGTTGCAAAACAAGTCTCTCAATTGTCACTCAACCAATCTGCGTCGGGACAAGCTACGACTTCGTCTCAACCTGCCCAAATGGCGAGTGTACTTTCTGTGCAATCGTCGGACCAGAAGGGTAACCAGCAGCCCAGATGGAATAAGAAAAAGGGTAAGAATAATAATCGAAAGGGTGGGAATAAGAATGAGAATGCTAATAATGACAAGAACGGTCAGAATGCTGGGGGGGACAAGCAAGCGAAACGTAAGGTTAAATTCCCTTGCAAGATTTGTAAGGATGATCACCTCACTTACTTGTGCCCTCGAATTGATGAAGCTTCGAGACTCTTAGCACAAGGCCCAGCTGTGCTAACGAACCCTTTACCGCCGCATAACCAGAATATGAACTCGAAGTCCCAGGAGCAATCTAGTGCGACTGATCCACCTGAGACTAGTGCTCATGGGTGCATTAACATGGTCTGTGCTGCTAAGGTTGTGACTCGTGCAAAAGATTATGAATTGTCACAACCCAGCCCAGGAAAAGAACCTGATCCACCAGGAACCCCTTTGCGCATTGAGAAACCCGTGGATAAACCTGAAGCTGCACCTCGCATTCCTAAGGGGGTACTTAAGCGTTCGGGGCATAACCCAAATTCCCGAGCCGCCCAAAATTATTTAGTTGTCGAGGATTTGGGCCATAGTCCTTGTGCGATGTCTGCATTGGAAGTGATTCAGAGTTGTCCTTCGCAAAGGAAGGCTTTGCTTTCTTCTCTTGGTGTGAATGGTGATGATTCTTCCTCAGTGATCAGATTTGAAACCGCAGGTCATCAGCCTCGCTTGCCCTACTATGTGTCGCTTTTGGTACACGTAGAATGTCTTAATATGATCGTCAAGCGCACTGTGATTGACGAGGGTGCTGCTGCATCTGTGATGTCTTTGTCTTGTTGGAAGGGTCTTGGTTCTCCTAAGTTGTCGAAATCAGCGACCATGTTAACTAATTTTGATGGGAGATCAATTAGGCCGCACGGTATCATTCCTTCCCTTAAAGTCCATTTGGGGGGGAAGACCGTTGCAATAGAGGTTGAGGTGGTTGATGCACCCCTCGACTATAATCTCTTTCTGGGTCGGAATTGGATGTATAGTATGCAAGCCGTTGCATCTTCTGTGTTTCGAGTTGTATGCTTTCCACATAACGGGAAGATTGTAACGATTGACCAAATGGCATTTAAGAATTCCCCTATTACTGCATCTTCGGGAACTTTGGTTCCGGTCGTTGAACACTCTCAGCCGGCAACTGGGAGTGTGGGTGTAGGCATGTATCCATCCCTTATGGGAAGCTTTATTTGTCCTACGCCGGTCCTCATGATAGGATCTTGTTTTGATAAGGCTTCGTCTTCTATGACCTCAGTGTCTTTTCGCACGACCCATATGGGAGATCCTTGGGTTCTTCCTACGTTGAGTATTTCTAGTGAGCCTGTCGAGACCAACGTGCTGCTTCCTGCAACCATGATAGCTTATCAAGCCAATCTTCAGAGTGTTGCAGAGCCTTGTTCTTCCCCTTCGCAGACGGAGGAGGAAGACCCCTATGTGCTGCTTGCATGGGCAGTACAGTCTTCTCATGCCCACGACTGTCTTGATATGGTTTTCCCTTCGGATGAAGCGATCATCGAGGCTATGTCGGGTGTTGAGCCGCCTTGGGAGGAACTTCATCATAGATCATATTTCCTTCCACCGCTTGACCGTTTGGAGCATGAGGATTATAGGGAGATTCTTCGTCAGAGAGTTGGTAGGCCCATGATTCCATTAAGGTCTCCTGGTCAAATGGCTGATGGGAACATGGCGAACATATCTTCCACGATTGCTATCAACATCTCTCAAAATTCTGGCACCATTGAGAATGTCTATATTGGAGCGGAATGTTCCCAAGCTGAGATTCTCGAGTATACCGAGCTATTCAAGGAATTCCGTGATGTTTTTGCTTGGTCTTATGATGAGATGCCAGGTATTGACCCTCGGATTGTCAAACATGAGATTAAGACTTACCCTAATGTTAAGCCTGTTCGACAACGTTTGCACGCTGTGAATCCTAGGAAAGCACCCGCCATTAAGGCAGAGATAGAGAAGCTGTTGAAATCCGGTTTCATCTATCTCATTCCCTTGACGGAGTGGGTTTCAAACCTCGTTCCGGTGGATAAGAAGCAGGGAGCGATCCGAATATGCATGGATTTCCACGATTTAAATCGTGCCTGTCCTAAGGATAACTTCCCCACACCATTTATAGATCAGATTTTGGATGAGTGTGCGGGTAGCGAGGTGTTCTCCTTTATGGACGGCTTTTCCAGGTATAATTAGATCCAGATTAAACCCGAGGACCAACACAAGACTGCATTTATTTGTCCTTGGGGAGCGTTTGCATATCGGAAAATTCCTTTCGGCCTTAAAAATGCCAGAGCTACATTTCAGCGGGCGATGACCTTGATTTTCCACGATCTCAAGTCCATTATTGAAGTGTTTTTAGATGACCTCGCTGCTCATTCTCGTATGAGGATGCATCATCCTTATCACTTGATATTGGTATTCGAAAGATGCCGGCACTATTCGGTTCGATTAAACCCTCATACGTGCATCTTTTGCGTGAAATCAGGTCATTTACTAGGATTCATCGTTTCAAAGGAGGGTGTAAGAGTTGATCCCTTAAAGGTTGAGGCAATACTTCAGTTGTCTCCCCCGAAGAATATTCGTCATCTTCAGTGTTTGCAAGGTATGGCAAAATTCTTACGAATATTTGTGGTCAATTTCTCCAATTTGACTAGAGGCTTCATGCGTCCCTTGAAGAAGGATACTCCCTTTGAATGGGATAAGCGAGCCCAGGAGTCCTTCGATGCTCTTAAGCGAGCCCTAGCATCGGCCCCAGTGATTATTCCTACGGATTATAGCCGTGATTTCCTATTATATGTGGCCGCATCTTTAGAGACGATTGGTATGGTATTGGTTCAGGAGGATGAGGAGCTCCAGGAGCATGTAATATATTATCTGATCTGAAACCTTATTGACGCAGAGATTCGTTATTCTCATGTAGAGAAGCTTGCTTTAGCGATCGTACATGCGGTTCAGCATTTGAGACATTATATTCTCCTTCGCCAGACCTTGGTAGTGGCTCATATCAATCCATTTCAGTTCGTCCTCACACGAAGGATGATTGGGGGAAAGTATAATAAATGGATTGTCATTCTGCAAGAATTCGATCTTGAATTTGTTTCGGCAAAGTTGAAGAAGTCGTTAATTTTTGCAGAACTTATATCGGATTTCCCGAGCGAGGCCGAGGAGTTGGTTTGTGAGGATACGTTTGTCAATGCACATATCTTCTTAATCTCAACGTGTGACCCATGGTATGGAGATATCATAGTATATCTGCAAACACAGAGGACCCCTACTCACCTCTCGTGAGATGAACGACGACGATTACGTCACGTCTCTAAGAACTACCTTATAGTGGACAATACTTTGTACTGCCATGGGGTAGATTCCATTTTACGACATTGTTTAACTCACGAGGAGGTTGAGGCTGTATTGAATGATTTCCACAGAGGGGCGTGTGGTGGTCATTTATCTGGGATTTCTACAGCTCAAAATATTTTGACTGCAGGTTATTTCTGGCCGTCGATCTTTAAAGATTGTGTTGATGCGGTCAAGAGGTGCCACCCTTGCCAGGTGTTCGCACGGAATATGCACTCGAAGCTTGCCCCTTTACATCCTATTATCACCGCCGATCCCTTCACTAAGTGGGGGATCGATTTTATGGATTGCAACCCAGCTTCGGCTGGGGGGCACCATCATATTATAGTGGCTGTAGATTATTTCACGAAATGGGCTGAGGCAATGCCTACAGTAAAATCCGATGGTGAGACAGCTGCTCACTTCGTATTCAACCAAATCATTACTCGGTTTGGGATTTCGAAAGAGCTTGTCACTGACCATGGCTCGCACTTTCAGAACCGTATGATGGAAGAGTTGGCATCCAAGTTAGGGTATAAGCAAGAGCACTCCTCTTCTTATTACCCCCAAGCGAATGGACAGGTTGAAGCAGTGAATAAATCACTTAAGTCCATTCTCCAATGAACCATCGCACAAAGCAAGACGAATTGGCATATTATGTTGTACCCTGCTTTGTGGGCATATCGAACCATGGTTAAGACTACCACTGGTTTTTCTCCATATCAGATCGTGCATGGAGTGGAGTCGATATTGCCGGTTGAATGCGAAATCCCTTCGTTGAAGCTAGCTGTGGAGCTCTTACCAGATACTTCTCCTTTGGAGGAGTGTTTGGTCCACCTCAAGCAACTTGATGAGTAGCGTCGAGATGCCTTGGTGGCTCTAGAGGTTAATAAACGTCGTGTTAAGGTCCAGTACGATAAGTCTATCCGTCCAAGAGTGTTTAGTGAAGGAGACTTGGTCCTTTTGTGGGATCAATCGAAAGAACCTTTGGGGGCAGGAAAATTTAATCCTATGTGGCATGGTCCTTACGTGGTTAAGCGTGTCTTAGAGAAGGGTTCCTATGAGTTAGTCGACTACGAAGGCACAGCTTTGGCGGAGCCTAGAAATGGGCTCTATCTCAAAAAATACTATGCATGATCTTTAGCCAAGGTTGCTTGTTGTATATTATTGTACAGCTTTGCATAGTTAGGTCTTTTTCTTATCATGATCGGGTTTGTGATTAGTTTCCGTTTCTTGTGGCAGATGTTAATGGAATCTTCCACCTACATAGGATTCGCGGATGGTGCAAGCCGTCACACTCAGCACTCAGCCTCTGCTGCTTGGGTGATTTATACTCCTATGGGTCAGGTACTGTCTTCAGGAGGTGTATGTCTACGGCCTTCTTCCAACAATATTGCCAAATATAGCGCCGTTATTGAGCTTCTACGGGATGCCATTTCGCATGGCGTTCTATCTCTTGAGGTACGTCTTGATTCGGAGTTAGTAGTGTCACAGCTTAATGGTTTGTACCATGTTAGAGATCCGACGTTATTAAGAAGATTCTTACGTGTGAGATTGTTAGAACGGCAATTTGTTAGTATTACATATATACATATTCCAAGAAATGATAATCAAGTTGCTGACTCATATGCTAACTACATGTTATATTGGCATTTGTTTCATTCATAATAAATTAAATCACAAACATTTTTACACATGTAAATAAATAAACCGATCACCATAAAACTTTTCATATATATCAAAAATGTGGTAATACATAGTGTCATATACAAAAGTGGAGCTTTCAAAGCTTCCATCATATAATACACGGTAGTACAAAACATAGGCACTCCCAGGCATCTATTCCTGTGGAGGAGGGTTGTGATCATGATACGTCACTATGGCTCTAGCTAGCCGCCGAAATAAATGCACCCATGCGTGTGGCACACCCACCACCTATCACTCCATGGCCTCAGGCAAGTCCTCGACTTGCACCATGGGAACTCTATGAGTCAACCGCATGAAGTTGGTATGAATGCTCTGGAGCGTCCGCTCCGCATTCGCACCTGTGATGTCATCCCCTCTTCCCCTCCGTCTATGATGTGGGAAGCCCTCTGGTCGTCGTGGTCCAACATCTGCACATGAATGGTAGATGTCACTATGTATTGTCACCCAAAAACATGTCTTTTTGATTTCACATAATCAAGAAAATACGAAAAAATTAAATAACTCAAAATTTTTAAAAAAGAGTGAGAGTTGAGATTCGGTACCTATCTCTCCGTATGCCGATCCTGGTGGTAATGGCATGTCCGGATCCCCCTGGAAATATATCCCTCCATAGTGGTAGTCATTTATGGCAACAATCTGTCATCACCACCATGGAAAGAAGTCAGCTGGATATGGGTTGGCCACCCTACCACCCCCCAGTTTGCGCATAGCATTTGCCCAATGCCATTGGGCCGGATCTCGAACCCCGTGGAGAGGAACATCCAATCTAGGGCTCAATCCTGGAATGTGCTTAAAGAAGAATGTGCTCAATATGCTGCTGAACCCGAAGTTCCGTATCCTACCCGCATTACACTCACTGAGCTGGTGTTTCATATTGCCCAGTAGTGTAGTACTCCAGTCATATATGGTCGGTCTCATACACTCCACCGCATAGAACATCAGTTGCCGCGAGGCCTGATGGAGTGAGGCTAAGCCTGCTATCCTGCCCAGCGTCAGTAGTATGGCCTTTAGGCCCAGTACTTGTATAGCGTTGGTAGGGACTTGGCTCGCCACCTTCTCAGTATCTGGGTAGCAGTACACAGCTATGTACTCATCGATAGTAAGCCCACCACCTGGCCCACCTCGGGAACGAAGGTTCACCACCTTCCCTTGTCTAGATAGACCTATGATGAAATATGTGTCTTCCACCTCAATGGTGAGAGACATCCCATCTATCCAAAAGGACTCTGAGTCTGGGTCCCAATAGTCTACCAGCATCTCTAGAAGTCTTGGTTTGGCCCTCAAGCCACCAAGGCACCAGAACTTGTAGAGTCCGCATGCTCGAAGAGCTTGTTGAGCCCTTATGTCAGCCCTTACAGCTTCCTCTACTTCACCATGCTCGCGCTCTCTCCATTCTAGCACCATCCTGCATGAGAAGTGAACCAATTGTCCATTAGATACTTATAAATTCTTGTGCGCGGCGTCATACGTGACTGTTTTGCAAACAGCCGCGTATGTACGCGGTTTCTAGCCTCTTTTCCGCGTATAGCCATCCCTATACGTGGAAAAAGATTCGATACCCGCGAGGACCGCAGTGCTCATGTAGAGTTGGCTTAAACTACCTCATTTCACCATGAAATTCAACAAAAATTATATCAAAATGCATGAGGAGAGCATGAGTAACTACCTGGAAGAAACGGTTGTGAATTCCGCCAGCTGGATCTCCTGGAATTTGCAGTTGAAAATCAGAGCTCCAATGGGTAAAAGTTTCAAATGAATTATATTTTTTTTACTATTTATAGAAAATTTTCAAATATTTGAAAATTTTTACCCCCTTTTATATAGTTTTGACAGTTTCTAACCATTTTGGACCGTTTCTGACATAATTTGTGATGTAGAAGACTATTTTCAGTGCCGTTTCAGCCATTGGATTGAACCGTTCGTACTGATCTCAGGTATAACGTCTACACTGGCATATAGGTTAGGTTCACCACCGTTTGCATTGTTGCATGACCTTATGACCATGTCACCATGACCTTAGGTACGAACCCACTCTATTATGTCACGGAACCTTCTTGCTGCTATAGAAGTGGCATAATATGAGTGGTAGAGCTTCACCTAACATGGGTACCCTAGTTAGCACCTTATTTGCATTTGGTGCCCATGCTGATGTTTCCTCCTTTAGGGTGTGGGAGTCCGTTGTATAGTACCGCCATGACATTTAGCAAGAGCCTCATACTCCTCTTGATCTTATGCTGGCCTGTTTCCTTCCGGACTCCCCTTATGTCAAGTTGTGAATGCATTATCATGAGCTTTGCCTGCCTTATTGAGCTTTATGCCGGCTTCCCTGACATTGCGTTTCATCCATATAGCCCGAGCTTGTCTCATGTCTAGCCATGCAGAGCCATTTTTAGATCCTTTGTAGCTTGATTTCCCTTTTTACCGGGAGGGTATTTTCCCCCGAGTGTCGATATCCTACACATGTATCCTTGCATTGAGCATAGGTATGTTCCACTGCTTGGAACTAGTTTGTTTGCCCTGATGACACTCGTCTCCTCCTAGTTTGTAACTATAAAGCTAGTTTATTCTTTTTTCAAGCTTTTCAAATAACTGAAAAAGTCCAAAAAAATAAAAAAACCAAAAAGGCGGACAAGGAAAGATAGTATTTTTGGCAGCTATCGAGTCGTTCACCTTCAAACAGAGCACTGTATCTCACATCCATTGGTTGGGTTATAGTTTGACTTTAGGAGCTGTACTTGTTTATCTGAGTCTATCTCCACTGACTAGTTAAGCTTCCAGTCCCTATGGAGCCTCTGTTGATGCCTCTTGTATCATAGAGATGTCCCAGTTTGTATATCGAGTCTATGCTGCCTTCATTCAGTCACCATACGCCATTATGCTCTTGTTCGAAGGAAGTTGAAACCTGTGTCGACCATTCTGTTAACACCCAAAAATGGTTAACTACCTCATCTACCCCACTACATGGCTCATTTGTCCATTTGCCTACCATATTTCCCTGAAAATCCCACTAAAAGCCTCCAAAAGGCCTAAAATGCCTCTAAAAGGCCATAAAACCATCTAAAAAGCCTCCAAAAGGCCTAAAATGCCTCCAAAAGGCCAAAAAACCCCTTTTTCCTCCAAAAATGTCCAAAATTCCTCTAAAATAGCAAAATCCCCAAAAGGGAAGATAAAATATAAAATAATGAGGAAAAGGAGGAAAAAACCCTAAACAAGCTGCCCTAAACCATATGGTTTCCAAAACCATGGGCCAGCACTCCACCACTAAAAAACTATAAATAAGTGGTGGAGACCCCTCATTTGATAATCCACAATCATAAGCATCCTTCCTCTGCCGAAATTATTCTCGAAACCCTAGCTTACCATCAAGCTATTTTCACCATTGAGAACTCTTTTGGCCCATTTCCACCATCGGAAAAGGAAAAAGAAGCAGCTTGGAGCTTGAAGCCACCGACATCGGACCAGCGCAACGGACTCCATCAACCTCCTCATTGGAGGTAACATTAATAAAAACCATTATTCATTTCTTTACTGTTTTTGCTTCATATTATTTACTTTTAACTGCTTTAGCTTCAAGAACATATTTAGATTAATCTTTTGTTTCAGTTTATCTTTATTTTCATACACATCATTGAACTGCTACTAAGGATTCCAGATTCCTTAGTAGGTGCTCATCAGCACAAGCTAGGGTGAAACCCTAGCTACAGTTTTGGCGACTCCACTGTCTCTTTTTAATTTTATTTTTATTTTTTCGTACTGTACTTTTGGTTATCGTTTTCGGCCGCCGGAAACCGCGCTTTTTTCTTCCGCAACCGCGGCCCGACCGCGCATTTCAGGCCCTAACCTGCGACCAGCCCGCCGCTGTCAGCCATTTTCCTGCGCCCCGACCGCGTTTTTTCAGCCCACAGTCGTGAACCGACCGCGTTTTTTTTCAGCCCACAGTCGTGATCCGACCGTGCCTGTTCATAACACAGTCGCGCTCCGACCGCCGCTGTCAGCCCGAATCCCGCGACCTAGACCGCGCCTGTTTCCACTAAACCCGCGATCTGCGCGCGACTGTTGCCTTCAAACCCGCGGTCCGACCGCGCGAGTCCGCCCCATACCCGCGGTCTGCGAACTGTTTTTGCCCTTGTTTCCGCGCCGAAACCCAGCCACTTTGCCTCCATTTTTCCTGCACCTGCACAGCCACTTGTACCACTTGCAGCCCTACAGCCATTTCTGTCCCTTGTTTACAAAATTGTTTAGAAAATTTTTAGCATTTATTTCAAAAAAAAAAAAAAAAATTTTTTTTTGCATGGTACAAGTTTTCAAAGTTTTTTCTACATTGTTATGGTCATTGAGTAACTATTTTGGATTCACAACCTCACATGCACACAATATATCCCCTAATTCAAAGTGAGACCTAAAATCTACTTAACTCAACCAACACTATAACCTCATT